>PVKS010004641.1:0-91413 GCA_004027875.1 Aplodontia rufa
TTTTTTTTTTTTTTTTTTTTTTTTAAGAGAGAGGGACAGTGAGAGAGAGAAAGGGAGAAACAACTTTATTTAGTTTTTCACATGGCCTTAGTTGCGCCAACACTCAGTTGTGTACGTGGTGCTGGGGTTCGAACCTGGGTCCTCTTGCTTGCCAGGCAAGCGCCGAAACTGCTGAGCCGCTGTTCCAGCCCCCTACAAGTCATCTTTTTGGCCATGGAAACAGAATATAATAGTTGGGTTTGGGGCATAGGAATCTATTTAAAGACCAGATTTTTTGTGAGGAGGTATATTTGGAACACAAATTATCTTTTTTAAGTTTATTGGGTTGATAAGGGACTGTATTAGTCAGCTTATGGTCACTGTGACAAAAATACCTAATAAGAACAACTTAGATCTAGGAGGAAAGTTTGAGGCTCACAGTTTGAGAGGTCAAGTCTATGGTTGGCCTACTCCATTGCTCTTGGTCTGAGGTGAGACCAGATACCATGGTGGAAGGGTGGCAGGAGAGAGCTCTGCTCATAGCAGCTAGGAAGCAGAGACAGTAAGCAACCAGGGACAAGATATAGTCCAAGACCAGATTCCCAGTGATCTATTTCCTATAGTCTAGATTATTAATTCATCAAATGTATTAATCCACTGATGAGGCTACAGCATTCTCATAATCTAATCTTTTAGCTTCTTGGCATTTTTGCATTACCTAAACATGAGCTTTTCAGGAGACATCTCATAGCTAAACCATAACAAGGACAGACTCTGTAGTGTGTGTCTGAAAGATTATGTGTCCAGTACTTTGTGGCTGTGTTTCTCACCTGGAGGTCATTTTGCTCCCAAGGGAACATTTAGCACTGTCTGGAGACATTTTTAGTTGTCACGACTAGGGGATACTACTGGCATCAAAAGGGTTTAGAGGCCAGTGCTAAACATCCTGCAGTGCACAGGACTCACCCCTTCCTCCCCAAAGAATTAGCCAACCCAGATATCGTAAGTGCCACTGACCTGAAAAACTGATAGAGAAAAAAGATGTGAGTATAGGAAGTGTCCTGTCCCTTGAGCCTTCCAATTTCTCTGTCTAGGACTTTCCTTTGTCAAAGTGTTTGTTTTATTAATTACCCTTGTTCCACACTTGGACATGGGGGCAGAAATGAGTGTACTAAGTATCTTTGACAGATATATGTATGTATTAAGTATACATAAATAGACGACTGTAACATCTTTTTCTCAATTTAGTGGAAGCTGTTGCTGCCCTGGGGAACAAAGTTGTGGAAAGTTTAAGAGCACAGGATCCAACTGAAGGTTTGTGTTTGTTGCTGAATCTGTGTTTCGTGGCAGTAGGAGCCAGGTTCTGTTCTAATTGTAAATAACACTTTCAACAAAATCATGTCAGGCTAGATTAAGTGAATGCAGTTTTATGTTGTAGAAGTTTCTGATAGGGGTACTAAAATTCCATTTGATCTCCTTTCTAAATCTCTGTATTCTGAATCCTTATTCTGAACTCTTTGTTTTTAAATGCTGACCTCTTTGCTCCTATCCCCATCCTGCAATAAAACTTTGGTCACCTAATAAAAATGTGAATTACAGCTTTTGATTATTTTTTGATTTTTCAGTTCTGACCATGCTGACCAACGAAACTGGCTTTGAAATCAGTTCTTCTGATGCTACAGTGAAAATTCTCATTACAACAGTGCCACCCAATCTCCGAAAACTGGACCCAGAACTCCACTGTTAGTCCTTTTTTTCATTGTTGAGAAGTGTGGGGGAATTGAAAAACATGGTATTTTTGCTGAGTTTTTTGTTGAGTTAACTTTTTGTTTCACTTGAGCTTTCTGGAAATTGAAGGTCTTATGTTTACCCTAAACTTTGCTGTCATCCTACTTTGGAGATAGTTTTACCAACTTCCTGGTGAAATTTTCAAAGACAGGAAGCAGGGAAATAATTTGGAATACTTAAAAAGGACCATGGAAATATTTATGGAGGGATGGAAATAGATTTTTGGAGAAAAAAATGCTTCTAGATTTAGTTTGGCATGGGAATAGTGGTTTTTCAACAAGCTGTTTGCTGATCTGGGGAACCGGGGGTGGTTTAAAGAATTGTTCGCCTGCTCTCCTTTGGAGTTTTTGAACTGTGGTGGCAGCAGTGTTTTATGTTGGCCTGTCGTGCTTGTCTCCTAGTGGATATCAAGGTGTTGCAGAGCGCCTTAGCAGCCATCCGACATGCCCGCTGGTTTGAGGAAAATGCTTCTCAGTCCACGTGAGTCTGTCCTCAGTCCAACTGCAGTGAATTGCAGGGTGCCTCCATATTTCCTCTGATAAAACTATTTTGGTTGTGATCTGTTGGATTTTCATTTTTATGTTAAATAAGCAAATTAAGATTGAGAGGGGCTGGAGTGTAGCTGAGCAGTTACGGTGCTTGCCTGGCATGTGCAAGGATGAGGGTTTGAACCCCAGCACCACGTACACAACAAAGTGTTGCAGCAATGAAAGCCACATGGAAAACTAAATAACATTATTTTTTTCTCTTTGTCCCTCTCAAAAAAAAAAAAAAATTGAAAGAGGGAGAGAATGTAGTTTTGTAAATAGTTTAGTCTGCTTTTTTTTTTTTTTTTTTTTTTGGCATTAAATTTTTATTTCAGAAATTACAAAATGAAGAAAGAAAAACGTTTATTTTTGTATTCCTAAAACAAATATAGTATCAAATAATTAAGATAAGAGAATCAGACAATACTACTGTTTAACCCAACTGGAAATTATTTTCTGAATAATCCTAACATTATTATAACTAATATTCTGTCTGGAATAAGCTATATAGTCACTCCATGTTATCAAACATTATTGCACAGTATTTCATTTTTTATAATTGTCATTTTATTTATTTTTTTTATTTTTTATTTTTTTTATTTTTTTTATTAGAATATAGAAATACAGTTGAGGGAGATAGTCTGCTTTTCAACCCTACCTCAGGTGCAGAAATGGGATCTTAAGTATTTTTAATCCTTGGATTTCTTTTACATTCAGCGTTAAAGTTCTTATCAGACTGCTGAAGGACTTGAGGATTCGTTTTCCCGGCTTTGAGCCTCTCACACCCTGGATCCTTGACCTACTTGTAAGTAAACAAGGGCAGTTAGAGTGCCTGTTCATCCCTATTAACAGTAGTTATCTGAAATATACCAGAATGTGAAATTCAGTGGACAAGTAATGCAACAGATTGAAAGCTTATTATTTCATTGCATGTAGGGAGCATTCAATTAAATGAGTATCTATTGAGTTACACTGCCCCTTTATGTTTTCATTACTGTTATTTCATTATTGTGATACTGGAAAGAAATGACTAGATGAGCTGCAATTTCTTCTGAATGTTTTGGCTAGACGTTAGTGACTTGTTTTCTTTGTGTTGATTTAAAGTTTGTTTGTTTGAAGATAGAATTGCACTCTGGAGGCACACTTACCAAACTTACTCTTTTCCAGGGGCACTATGCTGTGATGAATAACCCCACCAGACAGCCTTTGGCCCTCAATGTGGCATACAGGTACCATATATTTGAGTTTGGGGTTGGTTGTAAGGGGTGTGTGTGTGTGTGTATTTTAATGCTTCCCTGTGTTCCAGGCGTTGCTTGCAGATTCTGGCTGCAGGACTGTTCCTTCCAGGTTCGGTGGGTATCACTGATCCCTGTGAGAGTGGCAACTTCAGAGTACACACAGTCATGACCCTGGAACAGCAGGTATTGGAGCAGCTATGAAATGGTCTGTTCTCCCTCACTCATGAGTACCCCTGGTCAGAAGCCAAAGGGAACATGGTCTTTAGGGGTTTGGATCCTGGAGGTTCTCAAAAAACTGATCCTAAGATTGAAAGTTGTGTTCATCTCTGTTTTCACAAGGATGTTAAGTCAGATAAGGTACTGATTTTCTTTGCTGATTTACCCTCACTTTGTTCTCCTTCAGGATATGGTCTGCTACACAGCTCAGACTCTGGTTCGAATCCTCTCACATGGTGGCTTTAGGAAGATCCTTGGCCAGGAGGGTGATGCCAGCTGTGAGTGCTCACTATGTGGGTCAGGGGTTTCTTACTGTACCCTACTCAGATGTCTTTTTTTTTTTTAAACTGGGATATAACCCTGAGGCACTGTACTCCTGGGCTCTATCCCCAGCCCATTTTCTTTTGAGGCAGGGTCTTCTGGAATCACTCAGGCTGGCCTCAAACTTGTGATCTGCCTGCCTTAGCCTCCTGAGTTGCTGAGTGCAGGCATGCGCCAGTGCATGCAACCTAATCAAATGTTTTAATGTTTCCACTGTGTAAACTATGACTTTTATGCTGGGATATTTGAAATCACTTATTTTTCTCTTCTAGATCTTGCTTCTGAAATATCTACCTGGGATGGAGTGATAGTGACACCTTCAGAAAAGGCTTATGAGAAGCCACCTGAGAAGAAGGAAGGAGAGGAAGAGGAGGAGAATACAGAAGAACCACCTCAAGGAGAGGAAGAGGAAAGCATGGAAACTCAGGAGTGACCTTCCTTTGCTCCTTTTCCTATGCAAGGGGAAGACTAGATCCTAAGCTAGCTGCTACTGGGCTTTGTACGGTGCATTTCTGTGAGATAAGGAGGCAGCAGGAAAAAAACTCTACAGAAAGATGTGTCATTCCACTGCTTTTGAATGCTGGCTTAGCAGCCAGAAATCTGTTTATAACCCTGTGCCATCCATCTGTCATGAAGCAGGATACCAACATTTCTTCCTAATACTCCAAAACCCCCAACTCCTGAAAACCCCTCCCAACCAGTACTTTGTTGTTGAAATGTTGTGAACTGTTAAGTGTCTGGACATTTTTTTTTCTAAGAAAAACAATTAAAGTACTTCCTAGTAGGGTTTTTGGTCTTACTTTTCTTTGGTATGTGGTGACCTCTTTACTTTCTGTCCTCTTCATTGGAAATATTGAGTTATAAACACTAAGACCACAGCTTGAAGCTATCTGAATTAAAGTATATACTCCTGGGCTAGAGCAGTGGCTCAGCAGTTAAGAGTGCTTGCCTGGTTCAAATCTCAGCTCCACATACACAACTGGCAGAGAAACAAAGGCCAGATTTGGGAAAAAAAAATATTCTCACTCCCTCTCAAAAAATAAAAATTTATATATATATATATTTACTTCAGGAACCTTGGACTAGGGATGTAGTTCAGTGGTAAATGGCCCTGGGTTCAATCCCCAGTACCAAAAAAACAAAACACTTCTGGAACCTTTGCATATATCAGAGTGAACTAGAATACTGTTTAAACATTTATTGAATTAAATGGTAGTAACAATACTGCTACTGTATTCAAGCAAGTGCAATCAACAAAAGGGGATGGCCAAAGGTCATTTACTTGCCTGTCCTCTCTAAATCCTCTTGTGAACAAAGGAGAAAAGAGAAGTCACAGGTAAAGGACATGCTGCCTGGATCCATATAACCAGACATGTAAAAAGATGCTCCACTCAGTTAACTAGGCCTGAAGAAGGTGGGCTACAAGGATATAGCTTTAAAAAAATGTAGAAGCCTCAGTTCATTCTGAGAAGAGAATAAATTGTAAACGTAAGTCCTTTGAGAACTACAGTCCTACTGCACCCGTTTCTTGAGTCCTCTACATTAATGATTAAGTGCTTTATACAAACTAGGGCTGCCTTTTTGATATCCCAAAGTCAATGGGAATTGTTTCCCTGAATCTTCTCAAGTCTTTTTGAAACAAGGCAGCTGGATAACAGTATTTGTGCTACTCAGGTCAGGTCCCATGCCCATCTTCTGTCTTGTTACTTGCTTGGGGAACCAGGAGGATAAACTCCTGAATCCAACATTGCCCTCCTGCGCGCTGTTTCCTTCGCAACGCTGTGGTTTAGCCTCCTCAGCCGTTCCTACAAGACAGGAAGATTTAGAATCTAGTAACAGGAAGATTTAGAATCTAGTAACTGCCGTGAAAGGCTTTATAGTTCAGTCAGCTAGGTGTTGAAAATACCTTAGGGCTGTTCTGTTTCAAAGTCTCTTCTGTCTGTAGGACCGTAAATGATCACAATGGCATGTTGAGAATTGAATTTATTATGACACAACTCCCCAGCCCCAAGCAAATTTTTAAAGATTCGATCATTTTCACTGTGCTGAAGACTTAAAGCAAGGCAGAGAATATCTCAGGAAATTCTTTTACCTGGGCATTCTGTAGAATGTTGTTAACCAAAACAACCCGTCGCCTGGCATTAAGCAGCTTCTTAACATAGGGGTCAAGATCCAAGGCCACCTTCTGATCCTCATTGATTCGGCACAGTTCTGGGGACGGAAGAAGGGTGAAACAAACATCTAATGGCTCATCTCTTGTTTTTAAGGAAAGCTGGCTAGTACTGCAACAAAACACAGTGCACGGGCCACATCCACCTTCCTCATTCCATTTCACTGCTTTAATCTAAGAGCCCTGATGTTCTGGAGGCAAGCGACACACCCCAACCTAGAGCCTGGTAGAACAAAGGTCTTGAGCTGGGAGGTTTCGTACGCAGGGATGCTCACCTGTAGCTAGGTTGTCAATTTGCTCCCGGAGCTCTACCTGGCTTTCTCTGCAAAGAGGTACAAGGCCTACGTGGTCAGTTCATGAACTCAGAAAACTCTCCTACGTATTTCTCAAGTACGAAACGAGCCAGCCTCAATTTAATGCTCCCGCCTTCAGCCTCTTCTCACCCAGTCTCACCTGGTCTCCGCCTTTCTTAGCCCCGCCCCTACAAAGCCAGCTCCAGGTCCCGCCCCCAGCCTTCCCTCTCCGGCACCTGACGGCGTGTACGTGGGAGTCTAGCTGCTGAACAGCGGGTCGCAGGAACTCGAGGAGCCCCTCGGCAAAGAGGTCGCGGCCCGTGGGCCCCGCCACCGGGGTCCCTGCCCCGGACACAGCGGCAGAACCAGCACCCGCCATCTCCAACTCTCCTGACGCCCGGAACCTGCCGCGAGGGCCGCCGGGAACTGGGGTCCGCCCGAGTGCGCCGCGAGGGGGCGCCGGGGAAATGCGGTGGACCTGGGATTGCTGGGAAATGGAGTCTCCGGCGCGCCGGGCGCAGAGCCGCCCCTAGGGCTCCTGGGAGTTGTAGTTCTTCGTGGCCTTGGAGGGGCGGGGCTTGGTCCGCTTCAGATTTCGGCTGCACGCCTCCCGGAGGAGTGTGTTTTTGGACTGCTCACTTTTTGTTTTCCTCCAATGGTGAAAATAAGTGGTAATATTTCATAGTCTACATGTTAATTTTTGAGAAAACCAGATTGTATTCACGGTGTAGTTTCTTATTTCTAAAAGTTTTTGTTTGTTTTGGTACCAGGGATTGCACCCAGGGGTGCTGAACCGCTGAGCCGCATCCCCTGACCTTTTTTAATGTCTTTTTTCGAGACGGGGTCTGGAGTTGCTGGCCTCGCTAAATTGCTGAGGCTGGCTTTGAAGGCGTGATCCTCCTGCCTCAGCCTTCCGAGTCACTAGGATAACAGGAGTGTGCCACCGCGCCCGGCTAAAGAGTGTGTTTTTTGTTTTTTTTTTTGTTTTTTTTTTTTTTTAAGAGAAAGGGACAATGAGAGAGAGGGAGAGAAACAGTTTTTTATTTAGTTTTTCATGTGGCTGTCGTTGCTCCAAGACTTCCTTGTGTATGTGGTGCTGGTTTTGAACTCACACATGCCAGGCAAGCACAGTAACCACTGAGCAACCGCTCCAGCCCTAACGGGTGTTTTTTTTTTTTTTTTTTTTTTTTTTTTTTTTTTTTTTTTTTTTTTTTTTTTTTTTTAAGAGAGAATCAATTTTTATTTTAGTTTTTCATTTGGATTTTGTTGCTCCAACACTGTTGTGTATGCAGTGCTGGGGTTTGAACCCGTGTACTTGTGCATGCAAGGCAAGCACCTTAGTGGCTGAGCCACTTACTCCAGCCCCTAATGGGTGTATTTTTAATGGCACTAAATATGTACAAAACTTTAGGTGCCCTAAAAAAGAATGAATTTAAGATTGAAGTTCTGATATATGGTAAGACATGGGTGAACCTTGAGGAGAGGTGCTAATGAAATAAACCAGTCACAAAAGGACAAACACCGTAGGAATTCACTTATTTGCGGTATGTAGGGTGGTCCATTTCATAGAGATAAAATGTGGGACAGGGACTGGGTGTGTAGCTCAGTGGTAGAGCACTTGCCTAATATGTGGGACACCCTGGGATTACCCCTAGCCCTGCGTGGCATACACACACCCACACCCACAGTGGCACAGTGTTTGGAGGTAATGGGAAGAGTCCCAGTTTAGGAAGTTGAAAAACCTGTGGAGATGAATAGTGACCGTATTGCACACAGTGTGAATGTACTTAATGCCATAGAACTGTACATTTAAAGATAGTTAAAATGGTAAATTTTGTTATGCATATTTAATTACAATTAAAAAGATATTTTACCTACATGTATTTTTGTATTTTCATCCCTCAGAAAAGGTCCTTTAGGAGGCAGGTGAAGTGGAGCTTGCTTGTAATTATAAATTCAAGGCCAGACTCACCAATTTAATCAGACCCTCAGCAACTTAGACCCTGTCTCAAAATAAAAAGGGCTAGGGATGTAGCTCAGTGACAAGTGCCTCTGGGTAAAAGGAAGGAAGGAGGCAAACATGGGAGCAAGCTCCGCTTTCAGAAAGTCACAAGGAGGCTGATGGGACATGGGAGGATCACGATCTCTGAATTTTCTTACACAGCTTCACACTAGTTCTGCCCCTTCCTAACTTTTCCTCCTTCCCTCCAGTCTTTTTTGTTGATGCTTTTACATCTTGATATAATTTCACCTAAGAAAATCAAATACTTGGAACCAAAAATGGGGAGGCTGGAAATAAGACTGGTTAGAATCAGGCTTGGGATTTGAGAATACCAATATTACACTGTGACTTGTACCCAAGTAAATAAAATGATACTTTAGATCTAGAGCTTTCTGAAGGAGCAAGCTAGTGAATTTTCCAGCTGTGGGACAACTAGGAAGAAAGCCACACAGTTCTGAATTAGTCCTTTTTGCCTGCTTTATGTAAAAGGTTTTGGACACTTTAAATATATGCTTTAGAATTCTCATTACTTGGGCTGGAGCAGTGGCTCGGCGGTTTCAGCGCTTGCCTGGCAAGCACGAGGACCTGAGTTCAAACCCCAGCACCATGTACACAACTGAGTGTTGGAGCAACTAAGGCCATGTGAAAAACTAAATACAGTTGTTTCTCTCTGTCTCTCTCACTGTCCCTCTCTCTTAAAAAAAAAAAAAAAATTCTCGTTACTTGTTAGCCAATCCCTCACCCCTGCAATTCTGTTATATTTAATACTCTATATTAAACTCTCTGTTAATATCATTGCATCATTTCTCTCTCCTGGTTGGACCCTGACTAGTGCTGCATTGGGGTGCTCTTGTGACCTGCATCTCCTTGAGTCTGTAGAAAAACCACTGCATGTGATACAGGTACCAACAGGGAGGAGAGGGTTTTTGTGCTGAGTACCTTAGGTCATCATGCCCGGGCTTTTATCAGTGCTTGGAGAATGAACAATTGAAATAGCACAGGGTTTCTACACCTTGCCTAGTCTCCCTCACAAGTATCCAAGGGACCAATGAGGGATGGAGTATAGAATTTCTTTCAGCATTAATTTTCCCTGAGCTTGGTATTATGTAACCTGCCTGGTATTTTAGATTGCAAATGGACCGAGAAGGGGGAGATTAGAGGCCAGAAGATCAGACAGCAACTATTGCAACACGTTTATGAGAGATTATGGTTGACTCAAAGTGATAAGGAGTAAAAAAAGGAAATCGTAAGAACAGTGCACGGTGGTTTCTCCAGAGATCCAGTGTTTGAAGTAGGATTACAGATAAAAATAATTATACAAAAAAGTTATTGTTTATCTGAAATTCAAATTTATTGGTTTCCTAGACAGTTTATTTGATCTGTTTTCTAAATCTGGCTACCCTACTTTGAGGACGCTCCTGAAAGGACTGTGGCCTAACTCATGGAGGCTCGTTGTCCAGGCGCTGGGCCATCAACCTCCAAGACTGTACCCAGCCCAGGCCAGCGCCCGCTCTCGCCTCCCAGTGCAGGCCTCAGGGACTTCCAGTTTTCCCCTCTCCTCTTCCAAAACTGTCACTACTGTCTGTATCCCCTGGGATTCCTCCTCACAAGGCCTGGCTGTGAAGCAGGTTGCAGGTGTCCTAGCTACTCCCTTCCTTGCTAATTAGTCCCCAACTAAGTCCCTGTCCTCTCAGGAGAGTTTTACCTTTAATCACTAGAGAAAAAGGTACAGGGAAACAGTAACAAAAAATGTACAAAATTTTAAGTCATCACAGGGTCTCGAGTTTATATCTACTGACCACCATAGACCTCCCATAGCGATTCCAATGCCTTATCCTCCTTTATTCTTTTTTTTTTAATAAGTTAACTTTTTTTTAAAAGAAAGGGACAGTGAGAGAGAGAGAAAATCAATTTTATTTTGTTTTTCATGTGGCTTTTGTAGCTGCAATACTTTGTTGTGTATGTGGTGCTGGGGTTCAAACCTGTGTCCTTGTGCATACCAGGCAAGCACCATAACCGCTGAGCCACTGCTCCAGCCCCTCCTTTTTCATTCTAGAAGACAATTCTTGAGACTGAACATTCTGGTGCCCTGTTATCGCTATGGATCCTTTTTTTCTGTCCTCCAGGAGTGTTTCTGCATACCCAACCTCCACCATAGCCTAGGGAATTGTGAGCTGCTACATTAGAGTTTAAGGGACAGAGATGTAAACTCTCTGGAAAGCCATAAATACCTAAAATAAACTTAGGGACTTTTTTTTTTTTGGTCTCTGGAACAAAACCCAAAGCCTAGCGCACGTCCTAAGCAAGCACTCTACCACTGAATCAGTCCTAGAGTGCTTGGTGTTTTTTTTTTTTCACCAGGGATTGAACCCAGGGTCACTTTTCCAATGAACCACCTGACCTGCAGCCCTGCATCGAGGGTTGGGGATCGGGCTGAGATCTAGCATAGAGTGCAGTACCTGATCCCACAGCAGCAGTGTCTGGTGTAGATACATCTCTACTCAGCTCACAATATAATGCAATTAATCTGGTTGCTAGTCATTCACAGCCTTTAGGCAGTGGATGCATAAGTTCTGCCTGTCAACCATCACAATATCTGCAGCCTCTGTCAGTCACTGGTGGCAGAAAGAATGTAGCTGTGTACACCAACTTGCACAGGTAAACCCTTGGCAGGAGGCTGGCAGTCAGGATATCCTGCCAACCCAGATGTGCTCACATTGCCAAGCCCCCAGCAGAATCTTCCAGCATGGTTTTCTTGGGGGTGCTGGGTTAGGTGTTATAGGAATTTCAATGTCCATAAACCTTTTTTTTTTTATACAGGGCATTAAACCCAGGGGCATTTAACCACTGAGCCATGTCCCCATCCCATTTTCTTTTTATTCTGAGACAGAGTCTCGGGCCTCATTAAGTTACTGAGGCTGGCTTTTAACTTGTGATCCTCCTGCCTTGGCCTCCTAAATCACTGAGATTGCAGGCTTATGCCACAACACCTGGCTTCCATAAACTTTCGTATTCAAGATATTGGGGTCTTCTGCCATCTCCTGGAAGCTTGAACTTTACCCTACTTCTGAGGGCCCCTCTTCTTCTTTTAAAGAGAGGGACAATGAGAATCAATTTTGTTTAGTTTTTCATGTGGCTTTCATTGCTCCAACACTTTATTGTGTACGTGGTGCTGGGGTTTAAATTTACCTGCATCCTTGTGCATGCCAGGCAAGCGCCACAAGCATCATAACCGTTGAGCTGCCGCTCCAGCCCGAGGGCTGCTCTTCTGACTTCATTCCCCCCATCCTCTGGGGTGCTTAGGTTGACCTATCTCTTTTCTTCCTGGCTGCCATCAGGTGGGTCACCTGGGATATGTCCATGAGGAAGCTCTGTAGAGATACGCTTGCGTTGGCTCAGGCAGCCAGTCACACAGTGCCCTCTGCCCGGAGGTCACCTGCACCCTGTACCTACTGGGGAGCCTGGGTGGGAGGAAAATTAGGATTGGCAGAGTGTTTTTTTCTGTACTGAGGATTGAACCCAGGGTTATTTAACCACCGAGTCACATCCCCAGCCTTTTTTTTTTTTTTTTTTTTGAGACAAGGTCTTGCTAAGGTACTGAGGCTGACTTTGAACTTGTGATCCTCCTGACTCACCTTTCCGAGTGTCTGGATTATAGGTGTGAGCATGGTGCCCTGCGGCAGAGGATTCTTGTCAGGAGGTGAGGGGCATTGGCACAGAATGGTGCCTTGGTAATGGCTTCACCTGAGGAGGAGGACCTATGTCTGATTTCTTGGGCCTCTGTCAGATCCAAAGAACAGGGTCAGGGATATTCCTGGTCCACCAGCTTTCTGGGAGGCCAGAACTCTCGGGAGCCCCCTCCACTGTTTCAGCAGAGAATCAAAGGGTTAGGGTGGGCAGTCAGGAGGCCTGTGATTCCAGCTTACCAACTGGTACTCCTGGTGAGCTGCCATCCCCCCACATCCCCACAGGTGAATTCTCAGGTTAGACTCCAGGACTCCTGGGGTCATAGACTAAGGGTGGGGTCCTGGCCTTGGCACTGCTGAAGAGGTCACTAAAGGCCTTTTGTGCACTTCTTTCTCATGAACCTTTCCTCCATCTTAGTTTTCTGTTCTATGCCTGACTTTCCCCGCTGTAATCACTCCTTTAGAAGATGTCCTTTCAGTTAAAATCCAAAGGACAGTTGGGCACTGTGGTATATGCCTGTAATCCTAGAGACTCAGGAGTCTGAGGAAGGAGGATCCCAAGAGCAAGACCAGCCTGGGCAACTTAGTGAAACCATTCTCAAAAAAACCAGACCAAACAACAACCCCCCCAAAAAAGACACAAAAACAAACGACGACAACAAACAGGCTGGGGATGTAGTTCTGTGCCCCAGTATGGAAAACAAACAGAAAACCAACCAGGTGTGGCCTTACGACTTGGGAGGCTGAGGCAGGGGGATGGCAAGTACAAAGCCACCTCAGCAATTCCCCTGGGCCCTAAGCAAGTTAGGGAGGAGATCCTCTCTCAAAACAAAAACCACTTAATCACAGCGGTTAAGCGCCCTGGGTTCAAAACAAAAACCAAAGCTGAAGCACCCTTAGAAGACTCAGTACATTTCATTTTGTGTAATCTTTCATCCAAGACTTTTCCTGATAGTTGTTTCTTGCACTTGGATGTTTCTTCTTGAGCTGAAATTGCCTTGGTGTAAGGAAATTAAAGAAGTCAAGCCCAAGTGTAAAATGAAGTGGATCCATTAAAAGGTCTCCTGTGGGCCTTAGCTGTCTGTCCCAGGCCTGCTGGCCCAACGCAGGGTCACAACTGGGGCTGCTTGCCTTCCTGGGTACCAGAGCCCTCTTGGGTGTCATCTTTCCCTCCTTACCCACAGCCACGTTAGGGCATCGGCATGCCCGTCTGGGTCTCCAGACAGGTTGGAAAGCCCACCCCAGCAGGAATGGAAGCCTCCACTCCTTTCCCCACTGGGTCCACACAGCCACTCACCGTGACATGGGGGTGGCCAGATGTACCTGGAACCATACTCCTACTGGCACATCCAGCTAAAACTTGAGACAGAACACAAAGTCTGGACAGTAAAGATCCTTAAAAAAAGGTGTTTTGGAGGAAGACAAGCATATCATGCGACCTGTCCATATTTGGGGAAAGATGCAAATCCTTAAGAGGGCCAGAAAAACGGAGATATTTTTGCACTACGAATTTCCTGCATTCACTGGAGAATCATGAGGGGTGCTCCAAGTATAAAATGGGGGGGGGTGTGTGCTGTAGTATTATGGTCAGAAACAGCAAAGACTAAACCAAGCTATCACCTCAGGTCCTGGCCCCTTGCCTCCTTCTAAGGCCTGTGCCACTTCCAGAGCTTGTCTGTGTGCTGTTCAGCTGCTGAGGTAGGACCTAAAAAGGCCCTATGGAGCCTGAGTAGACAGCATTGGTGCTCTTGCCAGGTGAGTGGTTAACTGGGGCCTTGTCCTCTAGTCCCTCCTCTCACCAGGACTATGTAAATCAGCCTACAAACTCTGCTCATTAATTCGAATGTCTCCCCACTAAATCACGAAGGCCAAGGTGTTCCAGCAATTATGCCCCAGGACATTTGTAGTTACACATCAAGCCATCTTCTATCCTGGAGACCCACTTTTTTTTTTCAGTGTGGTGTTTTCATCTGGTTTTTGTTTTGATTCCACTTGTGAATGTGGTGCTGGGGGTCAAAGCCAGGTCCTTGCTCATGCCAGGCAAGAGCTCTACTGCTGAGCCACCTCTATAGCCCAACTCACTGCTTTCCCCCTGGTGTGCAGGTTCTTTCAGCCCATAGTTTTCTCTACTTGGATTATTCTCCCTTGAAAATTTCCTTGTGTTCCCAATGCCCTTCTATGAAACAGTGTTTTGTTTGGGGCAGCACATCAAGTCCTCACAGACGGCAGCGGAATCAAAGAAGCCAGACACTCATCATGGACCAAGGATGGCAGAGGTATGAACAGGCTTCAGGACACTCAGAGCTGCAATGAGCAGCAGGTTAGACTTGAGAGCCCCTAGCTGACAGGGGCTCCCTGTATCCCTCAGGAAGAGGGCCTAGACTACAGCGGCCACCTGCCTGGCTGAGACTTTGAGCACTAGCCTCCTTTGTGGGTAAGGAGACTGCACCATCCAGCTCTTGCTGGAGTGTGGAAGATTGTAGTTGGGAGGTCAAGTCCTTGTGCTTCAGCACTGGGAAAGCCATAGGAAGCTAACCTGGGGAATTTAGCGATGCTTAGCTAGTATTCAATATCCCTGGGCTCCTCACAAAATCTCCCGTCTCTGAATAAGCATATCACCTTCTGGTAGTCCAGGATGCCAGGCAGCCAGCTGAATGAAAACAGATTTGGTTGGGGGTGGCCTGGATCTTCTTTTCCCTCAAACAGCAAGGCAAGGGTCCAAGGACCATCCTGATTTAGGTTTCCATAGCCAGTGTATTACTTCACAGGGTGGATCATTTTCCTGTAGGGCCTAACCTAAGGATGGCAAAAACTTTTACCTTCTATCTAAAAGTCCCCCTGCCCCCCAGCAAGAATTTTAACACAACCAGGAATGACTCTCAACTACACAAGGGTTACATCAAGACGACATTAAAATGGCTGTAACATCTCAAGAAGCCCAACAAATAAGAGAAAGTCCTGGTTGGATTTGAGAGAACAATTTGTTATAATGAACCAGAAATACAGGATTCCACAGAAACCGGAACAGTTGACAGAATATGGTTGAACTTAAACCTTCAAGAGAAAGAGGAGGATCAAATAAAGCCAACAAACGGAGAAGCCCCAGACTTGTCTGGGACAAACATGATAACTGCATTTTGGCAAGGGTAGTTCCTGATCCTTCCCAGTAGTCGTCTCCCCAACTCCTCTCCGTTGTGCCTGTCAACGACTTGCTCTTTACTGCAGGTGTAAGACAGCCATTCCCCTTGGACATAATACAAAGGCAAAATGAAAGCTTAAACATCTCATCAAGGGGTAGAAAAGTATGTGTATCCAATCTAGTGTGCTGGTTACTGTCTATGTGCTATCAATGCACCTGGTAGAAACTTCAAAGCAGATGCCACCCATAACCTGTTATATGGCCCTCTAGCAATGTCAATGTTCCCAACTTATTATACTATGTTATCAATGCAGCAGAATGTATTTTTCAGCTCCAGGTTTTCTTAACACTTCTAAGAGGCTATTAAACAGGATGTACAACAGAATTCTATCTCCTAAACCAAGGCATCAAGGAGGAAAACTGGCTCGCTCTGGGAACTTTTTGAGGGGGCATAGAGAATGTCAGTTTATGATATGTAAAGGGAGGCAGAGGTAGGAAAAGTGTTCTACCCACAAGGCCAACACATTCATGTTCAAAGGAAGTCTAGGTGAAGGGGGAAGAAAAAAACAACTATCAAAGGAAAAAGGGTTTCATACAACACAGTATCAAAAAGTAAAAGGAACACACTAAATGCACAAACTGGTGGCAGGTAAGTCCACAGCCTATTGTGATAGGTCCTTCCAGCATCAATCAGGTTTCTTCTCATCTGTTATCTCAAGGTTATTTACAGATGTGGCGACTTAACAACAGTCTCTCACAAGAGCACAGGCAGGTAGGCTTCAATCATTGGTTTCCGGATCTGTCTGTGCCATGTAGGCATCCAACTCTGCATCCAGGTGTCCTTTAGTTTTCGACATGTACGCATCCAGTTGGTTGTCCAGCTGCTCCTTGGTCAATACAGGGCGAGTAAGGGCACCTCTCCCCCGTCCACGGCCACGGCCTCGGCCTCCAAAGCCCCCTCTTCCCCGACCTATCATACCCCGACCTGGCCCAAGGCGGGGGAACAAAAAAAAAAAAAAAAAAAAAGAGAGAAGACAGTTACAAGCAGTTTTAACAGGTGCAATGGTAAATGCCCCTTAGAGCAGTGGGGCCTAGCTGAGAAAAGCTGAAGGGCAGGGTAAAGAGAAATCTGGAAAAACAAGAAACACACTGGGTAGAAAGCAACACATGGAAAGCACATATAATGAATCCCTTATTACATGCTCAACTCTAAATGCTATCTAAACTTCCAAAATTCTATCAGCAAACGGAAATAATTAGCTAATAAAAATAATTAATCTCTTAGGACAAAGAAATTACCTAATGTTTGAGACCCACTCTAAGTTCACAATTAAATACATTATAGATAACCCAATTTTAGTAAGATAGGGTGGCAGTAAAAAGGGCACCAAGAATCAGGGATGTGAAAGTAGACAATTTCCAAACTAAGCTTTAATGGATACTTCTGGAAGTTATCTATCCTTAAATTTATTAAGCCTAATGAACTGACTCCACGTGCCAGATAATTAAGTGTTACTTTGACATAGGAACAATGTGAGCAGATAGGAAAAAGACATTTTGAGTAGTACCTGCCTCTTCTACCTCTGATTCTAGGTACCTTGGGACAATTGTAGCTATCTGAGAGGTAACTCACTTAACAAAACACATCCAGCTTTCTGAAAAGCCACTTTAGTCTTTCCTACCCTCCCTGTGATGTTTCTTTCAAAAACCAAGTCAAGATAATCTGGAAACAATCTATTTTAATCCTGAAGCCAAGTTAACTTGCCAAGTAGTGCATAATGGGAGAGAAGAAGAAAATAACCCTTGTTATCTAATGCCCTTTCTTAACAGTTAATATTCTTTGGCAACTTCAGGGCTATGAATTACAGAAGACCTACCACACATTTTAAAATGAACAAAGCAAATATACACAGGGGCTTTAAGATTTTTCTCCCTCCTGAAAAGGTGGTGGTGGGAGTTACTCACTAACCTGTAATCTAGAAAGCTCCCACGATTTGGCATTACCACCACCAACGTTAAAATTTTTTTTCCATACTGGGCCATGAGGTCAAAAGACAAATATCAAGGTCTTAAGGGTAAGATTATCAACAAGAGCCAGTTAGGTAATTAACTGACAGTTAATGCCATTTTACTTTCTACCTTAATCAAAAAAATCATCTCTGGTTCGCCACAGGCAGAAATTTTTGGTTGAGTTTACTTGGTTTCAGAGCCAAAGCTCAAGCTGCAAGCCTTACTCTACTCTATTTTCACTCCCTGTGCTGGGATCTGAACCCAGGGCCTCACGCATGCCAAATATGAGCTTTACTGATTTTTACTCCCAGTCTCATCACCTTTCTGTTTACGTCTGTGTGAGTGTGTAATTGGGTGCCAGGGGAGAGACGGGACAGGACTGGAGATGGAACCAAGGGTGCTACAGCCCCAGGCCCTCTTCTCTATTTATATTTGATTTAAATTGGGGTTTGAGCTAGGGATAGGTATGTGGTAGCGATAGCACAGAAAGAGAAAAAGGCAAAATCCCAAACTAACCATTTTGTCATTTTAATAATACGATTTCAATCTGTTAAGAACCTAGATGAAGACTGCATAAAATCTGGTTCTATAATATGCATCTGACTGGCTCTTAGAAAAATCATGATGGATTTAAATTATCAGCACGTGAATTTAGTAAATAAGCCAGTTTCAAAAAACAAAACAAGACAAACAAACAAGCCTGCCTGTGACTTGAAGCTGTGCAGAAAGGTGGCTCTAAGTTTTTAAGAAAGGGAAATAAGGGGGAGCTACTCTCTGAAGTTGGTAGCTGACTAACCTCTACCACCGATTCCGCCACGACCCATAGCTCCACGCCCTAGGCCCCCTCTCCCAGGACCTCCACGACCTCGAACACCACCTCTTCTTAAGCCCATTCGGGGAGCTACGGCTCGTCCACCTCGGAGCAGGTTTTGACCTTGGAGAGGAGGCATACAATGTATATGCAGGTAAATCCAAGAGAGACAAAGTAGATTCTAACCAAAGGAAGGCGGTGAGGGTTAAATGAGAGTAGTTCAATTAATTTTTAGGCTGGGGTAGGGGGCAAGATGCACACTTAAAGAGTGTGACCAGATTAAGCTGCTCAATATTCAAATCAATTTAACATTCTGGACCACAAACCATCTTGGGAAGCTGGGAGTTTAATTATATATTTTTAATAAATAAATACTGAATAATCAGATTGATGTCTAAGCACTATGGTAGATTTAAAAACTACAGAGGGAATAGTATAGCAGTGCCCAAATTATAAGATATATGTTAAGTGCTACTGGTAAACTTGTCCTCTTTCTTCCAGAATTTGTACTAGCACCAGGAACACAAGAGATGTTTAGTCATGACATAGGCCAAAAGACCCACATTTCTTTATTTTCTTTTTGGTGCTGGGGATTGAACCCAGGGCCTCATACATGCTAACTACACATTTCTTAAACTTATTTCTAGAACCTGAATGTGCTCTGATTCAAGCAACAGCAGCAGGGTGCTTTAAAATGAAATGGAGATGACATGAATTACCTGTTATTATGCAGGTCATAGCCTCTCACCATTGCACATTATCAGAAAAGGAATGGTATCGATAAAAGGCATGCAGCACTATTAAAAATATGTGATTTCAAAAGTTATTATACTGATATAAACTTTGTATTAAAGATGTTAAACAAACGTGTCCATAAGCAGCCCAAGAGAAAATGAAAGGGGGTGGGGCGCCCAGCAATCATCAGGTATACAGAGCACTAACCTCGGAGCGACATCCCGCCCCTAAGTAGGGTTCTGGTGGCACGTCCCCCGCGTAGTCCTCCTCTGGACAAGCCTCTCTGGATCATGGGCAGGCCTCGTCCTCCAATTGCTCCCCTGGCCAGGGCCCCTATGGGTCGGCCTAACCGTGCCTGGATGTTACTCTTACCCAGACGCTGCTTTAAGCTCTTCTGGAAGAAAAGGTGTTGGAGGATTGAGATCAAAAAAAGCAATTCAGTGGGATTTGGCAATTCTAAGTGCAGAGAAAAAGAAGCAAGTGATATGCCTGGTGTGGAGGGAAACAATCTGCTGTGGGTTTCGTTAAGGATCCCAAACCAGAAACCTTTGTTCTCAGAACATGGTACAAAAGAACTGTGATCCAGAGCAAAACTCTAAGAAGCTTCAGTATGGTCCCATGAAACTGGCACCACCACAAATTACCTCACTAATTTGGCTACAGAAGGCACATACCACCAGCTGGAACTTAAATTTCAGAAAGGACACTTGCTGTTTTTGAACCACAGGATGACAATGATATGACTTAATTCATACCTGCCCAGGGACTATCACTGTCTTCAAAGGCTTACTCAAATACCACAGGAAGTTCATCACACTCTGGGCAAAATTTAAATTACAAGTTCATGAATTCTTGTGACTTAACAAGATTGATTTTTCAGTCAAAGAGGCCAGTGTGCTCCATTTTTCCTTTGAGTATCTATCTCCAGACGGTCCACTTTTTAACCTTAAGATGCAAATAAACACAAAAAAGTCAAACTTCCTTTCCTTACATTTCTTAAAAATCCATAATTCCATGTCTACCTTTGTGAACAACTCCCTTAAGCCAGTATAAAGACTTTTAATTCAAATAAACATATAACTCAAATATATTTCCAGAGCACCAGCCAAACTTATGTTAGAATTAATACACGTGCTATAATCTATTCTCAAAGAGAAATCCCTGAAAATCACAGCTTGGAGAATTCGTCATAGGAAAATTTCATCTGTGTAACCATGAACATGCAACCAAGGCCCTAGGCAAGCCTGTTTTTTTCACAAAGCAACCAGTGAACAAGAATGAGAATAGTTTATGCATGCTCAGGTTCCACTCACAGGTGACTACCAGTAGCGTATGTTCCCCCTGTGCCCAATCAGAGCCCTCAAAAAGATGCTGTGAGGCATTATCATTAACCTAGCACAAGATCACAAACTGCTTCTAATCAGTGGAGAAAAACTGAACATTATGCAGCTAGCACAGCAAGTGCAACCAACCCTAAGGAGCTATCCTGTCAGTCCTCCAATTGGCACACAATTATCTTGTTTTTGCAGTGCTGGGGATCAAATCCACAACCTCGCACATATTTGTGGGGGCTCTACCCTGGAGCTATACCCACAGCACATGATTATGAGGACTGTGTAAGCAACTCATGTTGTTTTCCTAAGTTCTGTGCTTCACTGAAGAACTGTACAGTACTGAGTTCTCCCATCCCCAGATGCCATCAATCCTGACCTCTAACACTAACAGACTCTTAAGGATGTCAACTACACCACTTGGTTTCCACTTTAGAGCTGCTGTATAAAGCAGCCATTGGTTACTATTTAAATTTTAAAAAACAGCACTAGCTACATTTAAAGTTCTTAACAGCCAAACATGACTAGTGGTTACTGCACTGGACAGCAGATAAAGAACATTTCCATCACCACAGAAGCTACTGGATTGTGCTGCTCTAGAGGTTACTTTCTGCACAGCCTGTATTTATTTAAAGCATCATGCTGAAAGGTTCTTTGGTGGTGCCTTTTGCCCCCTGCTTTCCTGAGTCAGAGATGAATCCAATCACACAAGGCTTAAGGTAGCTGAAGCAGAAAGCCTTGTTTATTTTTAGTCAGTGAGCTGAGTGGTTCAGAATAAGGGTGGGAGGGTGTTATATTTAAACGCTAAATTTATGCACAGCCATGCAGTGCTATCAGTTAAAGTCCTTACAGTTGCATGGCACCGCCCTCCAGACGCCCAGCCACAGCTTGGACATATCCTTCCACAGCCAATGTCCGGACTTGCATATAAAGTCTATGAATAATAAAGAGCAGGTTTTATTTCAGATCTGAATAGGATTATTTGTTACTGGAAATTTCAAAGAGAACCTCACTAATTCTTAAATTAGTTGCTCGGCACTCTTGCTCCGTGTACTGATAAAACTTCAGGTGCTGTGGAAACGAGTCATTATATTCTGTGTATTTCAGCACTGATAACCTTTGACTAAGGTCAGAGTTCCCTGTACTAGGAAGAATAAAATTATTTCCCTAAAATATAAATCTCTTAACATGAAGTAAAAGGTTTTGAAGATCATCTAAAACAGAAATAGTTTCTTTCATTCCGTCTCTCTTTTTTTTGCAGTGCTGGGGATCAAATCAATGGCCTTGCACACGATAGGGCCAGTGCCCTGTTATTGAGCTGCATCCCAACCTGAAACAAGGATTCTTTAGGGGGATTCGGTGGAAATCAGTCTACTTTAATGGTAAAGGATCAGAAAACAAAGAGATTAAAACTCATTGATTGATAGCACAAACAGGTCACACAGATGGCACATTCCCTTAAAAAAAAAAGAATGAATGAAACATTACTTATCAGTACCTGCCCAAATTGGAATTCTCTGAACTTCTCTTTCAGAGAAGCTTCAGGTTTGACCCTGAGCCTCTTTGTCATCATCCATGGCGTCCTGACAGCCTCAGTGAACCGACTGACACAGGTCACCAGCTGCTTCAGAACATTAAGACCCATTCTCTCACCTGCTTAAGTTTTAATGCTGCCTGGACAGAGGGTCTATTCTCCATCTGCTGGGCCAGTCTTCTGTTTCTGGCACTGGCTAGCTGCTGTTGTTGCTGCATCGAAGCGCGAATATTCACTGGCATCGGCTGTTTGTTCTTCAGCATATTAGTAAAGCTTCAAGGTCGAACAAAATGGATGTTTAAATAAAAGCTTTATTACAAAACATTTATTGGCATTTTCATGGCTTGCTAGACCAGGAGCTCCAGATCCCACGAACTTTTAAGTAAAGTGGTACATTTAGATCAAGTCTGATGTGGGTTAAAGACTCCTCTGTTTCCACAAAATTGCAAGAATCAGAAACTTAGAAATGCAGCTAAGTGCAGCACATTCAATCAAAAGTGATAACAAGGGCTCAGGTAACGGCTTAAGAGAGGTGGAAAGTACGAAAAACACGCAATAAGCAGATATGATGACAAGACACAGAAGATGTAGTTTCAAAGACAAATGAAGAAAGCCTAAACTCTGGGGGACTAACAGGTTCATTTTAAGGGCAAATAAGAGGAAGGCATAGAGTACCTTCAAAGCTCCGGGAAATAATACACCCACGTAATAGGAGCGTATCATATGTAAAAATATACACAACATATGAATATAATTAGTGTTTCACATCCTAAGAAAAGTATATGTGCTTCAAAAGAAGCAAAGATAGACATTAAATGTCTTAGAGTTTTAATATCAACTTGATAAAAATCACTGGCCAAACATACTTTTGATGAATAAAAGCTCTCAGACAGAAACTGCCTTTAAATACCTTAATTGTTCTTAGTCTCAAATGATCACTTTTTCCAACTCCAAGTGAGTACTTGTTATATAAGGTCAATCATTTAAGAGCCTGTGAAGATATTTCTCTTATTATTACTGACATGGTTAAGCTTAATGGAATGAAAGAAAAGAACAGTTAGCTGTTAGAAGAATCCAAAACAAAAAACAAACTAAAAAGCAGAACGGAAAGAAAGTGAAATGAAGCAAAGCAAGTGCCTCTTACAAGGCCCAGGAATGGCATTCAAGGGCCTTAGGACATATTCATGGCTTGCTACCTGCCTCTTACAGGCCAGACACAACACTGCTGGCCTTGGACTGGGCAGCAAGCCTTTTGCAGCCAGGGTACACCATGCTACCGTGCTGCACCACCCCTGTATCAATGTAAAAAAAAAAAACAACTTGAAGATAAGAAAGGGTGTGAGGAGTCTTTTTAAAATACATCCCACCAGATACATACTTCAGACAGCTTAACATAAAAATCTACTGATAAGGGGTTTTGAAACAACCGCCCAATTTGTTTTGTGTACCACATAAGATGCAACTAAGAACAGAGGTCTGTAGCCTTCTGTTGGTATTTAGCTTACAACTGGTTTTTGTGCACTGGACCCCAGGACCATTAAGTAATGTTTTCTTAGGAAGGAGCTGAAGTTGCTGTTGGCTGCCTCACCGCTCATTTAGAGACATCTTGGTGGTGCTTTTTAGCACAACTTTCGGCGCTGACTGTGCAGCCATCTTCAAATCCCGAGAATCTACAAAAGACGATATGCAGAATAAACAAATTAGAATAACAGCCACTTTATTTCTACAAGGGATAAGATCCAAACAACAAATATTAAGGCCCATATCACTGACTACTTAAAATCTAACCAAAACTCATTTCAGGTGCTTAAGCTTATATTCCTCGTCTCAAATTATTAAAACATCAATGGAGGTTACGGTGCTTGCCTGGCATGCGCCAAGTACACAGGTTCAAACCCCAGCACTACGTACAGCGAAGTGTCAGAGCAAAGAAGGCCACGTGAAAAACTCAATAAAAATGGATTCTCTCTCTCACTGTCCTTTAAAAAAAAAAAAAGAAAAAGAAAGAAAAAGAAAAAAGAAAAGAAAATCTGCCAAAGTCTCTGAAACAACAAAACCAGCCCCATGCAGCTAAAGGAAGCCTAAGGGTCTGGCTTTTAGCCAGGCACTGTGGCGCACGCCTATAGTCCCAGGCATGTGGGAGCCTGAGACAGAGTGGCAAAAATTCCACACCAGTCTCAGCAACTCAGGGAAGCCCTGAACGACTCAGACCCTGTCTCAGAACAAACTAACTGGGCTGCAGGTGTAGGTTAGTGGAAAGGTGGCCTTGGGGTCACTTTTCAATACCAGGAGGGGAAAAAAAAATGTGGCTTTTCATCTAGGGCGTCCTTTTCAACCTTGACTGCAGACGACTTTGCCAGGAAACGTTTAAAAATGAGCGCTGCCAGGGCCCAGCTCGTCTCTGGTGGTAAGGGCCGGGGATTAGCAACGGGGGGGGGGGGGATACAAAGTACCCAGTCGCTTTTAATTTGCAAAGCTGAGGCCATCGATTTGGAGAAGACATACAGGCGCACCCCGTTTCAAAACTGGCTCCTAAAATCCGGGAGCGGCTCCAGCAAGGGATTAGGGATTAACGGGAAGGGAGTAGGAAACGGTTTCCCGTGCACTCGGGAGCTGGCTCTCCAGAGCCCTCTACAAAATTCAACCCCGAAGCCGCCGCTCGGCCCAGCAGTCCGCACTCAATCGCCACCATCCTCGCCCGTCGACGCGCAGTCACACTCGCCGAGCAGGCTTCGTTTTCACGCCTTCCAAACCCTCACCTCCAGCGACCCCGCCACCGCGCTCCAGGTGCGCTCCGCCCCCGTCCTGCGCTCCGGCTCCGCCTCCTCCTCCCCGTCCGCATCCTCCCTCCCGAGCCCCGTCCAGCCCGGTCCGCTCCCCCTCCTCCTCCCCGCAGAAACGCACCGAAGGAAACGGACGCCAGAGCTCCTCCTGGGGCTGCCAGCACGGCTGCGGCAGGCGGGCCGGGGACCGGCCGAACCTGAGTTGACGGTGGAGGGGCTCGGTTTAGCGAGGTGGGCGGTTGGTCAAATGCGAAAGCCGTAGATTGAGAGGTTCGTTCGCTGTAGATTGGATACCCGGCAGGCCAATCCGCCTGGTCGTCCGGCCTGCTCTTTGCTGCCTTGCGTTGTGGGCCACCACAGCTGCCGCCGCCAACTCCTGCTCGGTGTCCAAAACAAAATGGCCGCCACGCTCAATGCGGAGTGGGACCGGCTAAAATGGCGTCAACGCGCCTACGTCAGGCGTTTAAATGCGCGCGCAAGTAGGGGCGGGGACGATGTGCCACGCCTGCGCAGGAATCAGAGGCGGAGCCTTGCGGTGAAGAAGGGGCTTTAGCGCAGGTCCTTCTGTTGTTACGCGCGGTACTCCGCCCACAAGGGGGTGTGGTCAGTGGTCTCGTGGTTGGGGCGTGTACGGGCTTCACTTTGCAGGGGTGCGCTGCAACCTGGTGGGGTTGTTAATTGTGTTGGCTGCAGAAAGCGGCTTCAGTTTAGGTGAAAAGTGTCCGTATTCCCTCTCGCCCTTGCCACCCCAGCTGAGAAAGAATGAGCAGGGGCTGGAGAGATGACTCGGCGGTTATGGCGCTTGCCAGGCATGCTCGAGGACGCAGGTTCGAACCCCAGCGCCCTGTACACAGCGAAATGTGGGAGCAACGAAAGCCACATGAAAAACTAAATAAAATGGATTCTCTCTCATTGTCCCACTCCTTTTTTTTCCCAAAGCGAGAAGGACAAAGACAGAATCAATTTTTATTCATTTTTTCACATGGCTTTCGTTGCTTTGACACTTAGTTGTGTAAGTGAGTGCTGGGATTCGAACCCGTGTACTTGCGCATGCCAGGCAAGCTCCGAAATCGCCAAGCCACTGCTGCAGCCCCTTGTCCCACTTTCTTAAAAAAAGTTCCAAAAGTCTTTGGGACTTGCCTCAGTCTCTCCCGGAGCTGGGTGATTTGTTTTGGCTCTTATCCCCATTTGCCCTGTTCTCAGTTGTGAGTGGCATAAAAGCCTCAGCCAAGGCCCAGAAGGCTGGTGCTGGGAGCACACCTCCAACTAAACCTACACCAGCCACCATACCTGTCCGTATTTTCCACTTTTTCCCCTTCCCAATTTGCCCTGAATTTGGTTTAATCTTTCCTTTTTTTGGGGGGGGGCTTCCATTCTTTCCCCCAACTTCGCCATCCGTGTGGAATTATTAATTTGTTTGTGGTACAGGGTGTCCAACCCAGGGCCTCCTGCATACTAGGCAAGCACAATACCACTGGGTAACATCCCAGCCCCCCCCCCTTTTTTTTTTTTTGGTACCAGGGATTGAACCCAGGGCGCTTAACCACTGAGCCACATCCCCAACCCTTTTTCTGTTTTATTTTGAGACAGGATCTTGCTAAGTTGCTGAGGCTGGCTTTGAACTCAGATCCTCCTGTCTCAGTCTCCTGAGTCACTGGGATTACAGGTGTGTGTCACCCTGCAGCCTCCATGTGGATTTTGATGCTGATCTATAAAGGGATTTCTCTTATGGCTCACTACTCAAAGTACTCAAATGTTTGAGGGTTGAATGAATGAAAACATTTCACCCTTCCTTCTGTCCATATAAACTTAGGACCTTTTTTATAATCCCTGGTACTGGGGCTGGAGCGGTGGCTCAGCGGTTTCAGTGCTTGCCTGGCAAGCGTGAGGACTCGGGTTCAAACCCCAGCACCACGTACACAACTTGAGTGTTGGAGCAACTAAGGCCATGTGAAAAACTAAACAAAGTTATTTCTCTCTTTCTCTGTCTCTCTCACTGTCCCTCTCTCTTAAAAAAAGAAAACTTAAAAAAAATAATCCCTGGTACTTTCAGTGAGTGTGTTTAACGGTCCTGCATCCTTACTGGACTTTATTGCAGTGAGGGTGGTAAGAATTGTGTTTAATTTTGCTCACTGTTGTATCCCTAGCCCCTACACAACGTGTAGCACATGGTAGGACCTCAGTAAATGTTGGTTGAAGATTGAAAGGAGATTCTTCCTTCTGGTTTATAGTTGAGAAGCGGATGTCTCTTTTTACTTCCAGCTGGAACCTTGACCCCCACATTTCTGAGCCTTGAGCATTCTTCAGGTAGGACAATGTAATGTACAATGAACTCAGTCCAAAATAAGGGCAGTTGGGAGTATGCACCTCTCACTTCTCCACCCACTTCCAGACTCCAGAGGAGACAGACACTGATAACTGGCGAGAAAGGAGCCTTTAATGAAAGATTAGATGCAGGCTTGCACTGCTACTCTTGCACCCTAGCTGTGTGTTGGGGGACATGGGCAATGTGGAGAGGGATGAGTGGGGTGAGGAGGAAGCAGGGTGAAGGGGCAGGTCTGGGAGGGGAAGGGTGCTGCCCACTGGGGCTGTCTGCTCAACTGTTCTCCCAGAAGAAGTTGTTGCAGGCCACTGTCAGAGCAGCCACCAGCACCACGTACTCCTGGAAGTCCACCTCCCCATCTCCATTCTCATCTAGCTCCTTCATCACCTTGTCCACAGCATCCGCATCCTTCTGGGCCTGTGGAGGGAGGAGAGGGAAAGGGAGGTATGTATCACTGAGTCAGGGGCAAGAGGGGTAGTTGAGGAGAGCAAGGTAGAAATGAGCAAGAGGTCAAACGGCATCGAATTTGGGGACTCTTCTGCTTCCCCCCTGAAAACACTCATGGGCTCCTATTGCTTACAGAAGAAACTCCTTAAACTGGAAGAGTTAATAACATCAACCATAAGTTGATTGTGTACAATGTGACAAGCACTACTCTAGGAGCCTCAACAGGTACTGTCTAGTTTAATTCTAATACAAACAGTACACGGTCGTCTTTATGCCATGGTTAAGAAGAAACATTCATGGTTTTAGTTAAATGAATGTGTCAAAAGTCACACAGAAAGTGACAGGGTTGATGCTAGGCATGGTGGTGCAGGCCCGGGAGGTTGAGGCAGGAGGATCTCAAGTTCGAGGCCAGCCTTCGCAACTTAGAACTTAGGCCCTCAGCCTTAGTAAGACACCGTCTCAAAAGAAAAAATAAAAAGGGCTGGGGATGTGGCTCAGTGGTTGAGTGCCCCTGGGTTCAAACCCTAGTCCCCCCCTCTCAAAAAAAAAATGACAGGGCTGGATACTGTGGTGGATGCCTGAAATTCCATCCACTTGGGAGACTGAGGCAGAAGGATCAGAAGTTGGAGGCCAGCCTCATTAGGTTGGTGAGATCCTGTCTTAAAAAAAATAAATAAAGGGGCTGGAGCCGTGGCTCAGTAGTTACAGTGGTTGTCTAGCATGTGCAAGGATACGGGTTTGTACCCAGCACCACATACACAAGGAAGTGTCGGAGCAACAAAAGCCACATGAAAAACTAAATAAAATTCTCTCTCACTGTCCCTCTCTCTCTTTAAAAAATAAAATAAAAAGAGCTGGGAGTGTAATTCAGTAGTAAAGCATCCTTGGCTGCAATCCCCAGTACTGGAGTGGTGGCGGGGGAAAGTAAGACCAAAATTTTAATGTAGTCTAATAAGATCTCAAAGGTGCACTTTCTACCGTATCTGAGGTTTCTTTACTGTGTGCCCCGTTAGCGCTTGCAGTCTACTTCTGCATTCTCAGTCAAATGAAACTACTGGGGCTGGAGTGGCGGCTTGGTAGTTATGGCACTTGCCTGGCATGCGCAAGTGCACAGGTTCAAACCCCAGCACCCACTTACACAACGAAGTGTCAGAGCAACGAAAGCCATGTGAAAAACTCAATAAAAATTGATCCCCCGGTCCTTTTCCCTCTCTTTAAAAAAAAAAAAATGAAACTACTGGCACGTGCTTCGCATTCTCTCCCACACTTTTATTCATTCAGATGCCTCCTAAAATGTCTTCATTTACCCCAGTCATCTTTCACTGGAATCCCATGGCTCAACTGCCATCTCGCTTCAGTCTGGTTACTGATTTCCTACAACCCTCTCTGGCACCTTTGTTAAGGATCTGAGTAGTTCCTGGATTCATGGTGTACTTCCAAGTGTTAGTCTTTGCCTCCTTGACTGTGAACCTTGTTATTGATGAATCTGCTTTAGACCTAGTACTTAACAGGTGAGCGGTAAACTAGGACATTTTGATTTGATGCAGGAGGACTAGGAGAGTGCGGAAAACCCTAAGTGAAAACCCTGGAAAAGGAGGCGGGAGATGGTTGGACTGAGCTGCAGGTGTGTGTGGTGGGGATAAGAATGGTGGGAAGGTGCCCATCCCATTCCCCCACCGCTTTCCCACTCCACCCTTTACTCCCACTCTGCTCACGTCCAGGAAGCCAGAGAGCTCAGTTTGCAGCAGCTCTTTCAGTTCCTTCTTGCTCAGCTTGTACTTGTCTCCCTCCTTGCCCGAGTGGGCGTGAAACACGTTGATGAGGGTCTCCATGGCGGTCTCCAGCTCAGAGCCCATTGCAGCAGCGCCCCTGCCAGTGACACACACCATGGAAGGGAGCTGGGGATCAGGCCCAGGATATCAGGGGCTTGGGTGAGGGGAATCCTCAGGCCTGGCGCTGGTTTCACAGCTCAAATAACTGTAAGGTGGGAGCCCTACTGCAATTTATCTCTTGTTGAAATTTTACAGTGTGGGGGACACCCCAGCACAACCAAATCCAGACCTCTGCTCTGTGTCTCTCAATCTGAACCCCAGCCAAAGGAAGTCAGGTTTGGGTGTGTGAGTGAGCAGCCAGAATTAGGCTGGCTCCAGAGGTCTGCAGTGGCTTCTGGCTGCCTGGGCAGAGACTGGAGGGTGGGGCAGGCTGGGGTGGTCATGGCTCTATTTTTACCCTGGATCTTGCAGGCCTTACACAACTAAGTTCTGCTATTGGTGGTGGTGGGCTGGGGTCCCTACAGCCTTGACCTGGGGCCCACTGCAACAATGACTGAATCTGGGTCCCTCACTGAGCCTGAGCAGGTGGCCCAAAGCCTGTTGGAGAAGGGAGTCTCACTGCTTCTGAGCTTCCTGCTAGCAACCCATCGGGGGGTCTTTTTTGGTCTTTCAAAACCCTTCTCCCTGTCATTTTGACTTCCCTGGGTGTGCCTCTCAGTACCTCCCTTGGATTCCTCTGCAGAATTTATCCCTTCCATCAGGTGGGTGGCAGGAAGGGAGAAAAGAATGTCTGAGCCCTGGAGACAGGGCTCCCAGGGAATGGGAGAGGAAGTCTGTAGACCTTGACCCTGTGGCTGCCCTCCTGCCCTCAGGCCAGCCTGGTTGATGTGGGTACAGTGGGAGCAGGGGAATGGAGTTGCTATGTGTTGGGAGAGATGAAGACTGAGCGCTTGAAGTCTTTTGAGTTCATGGGGCTGGGAGAGGGCAGGTGAAGAATGGAAGGGTCTGTTGAGGAAAGACTGCCAAGCCAGGGAGACTCTGTCCTTTGGCCTTGGGACATTCAGGCCCTCTGCAGCCCCAGAGGGCAGCTCAGGTGTCTGGCATCAGGTGTCCCCATCCTTCCCCAGGCCTGGGGGAATGGACAATGGGCTCTGATCAGATGACATCCCTGCTCTTCAATGAGGCCCTTGTGAGTGTCACCTGAACTCCGGACATGAGAAGCAGTTGTCACAGAGACATGGGGGAAATGGAACCCAAGACGGAGCTGATAGGGAGGATAAGGGGGTGTTTGAGGGAGGGGTGCTGGTGGCTCAGTTACCAGCTCTATCAGTAGGGGCACCTGGAGGTTGCCCAGAGCCCTCCAGCTGCCTGGGATTTTATGTGGGGGCAGTTCTGGGAGGGCCTAGGGTGGGACAGTAGGAAAACAAAGAGGGGAGAGTTTGGGGAAGGAGGAGAGAGGGGTCTGGTCTGAGAAAAGGGAGGAGGACTAAGGGGAGTGATTGTGAAGAAAGAGTGGGAGAGGGCACAGTACCCTAGAGCCCTCACTTTCTGATATCACGTGGCTCGTGCTCCGCCACCCCCAGACTTCCCTGGGACCTGGCTCTTGGTAAGGCTGGCAAAGGCGGCAGAGACTGAGTCTGGAAGTGGCGGCAGGAACAGCTGTTCTCTTCTTTTATTCTTACCCCATGGGAAGCAGAGCAAGCTCTGTGCTCAGTCCCCAACAATGAGACCGAGTTGGCAGAGAGCTTGAGGGCTCTGTTGTGCAAGGGCCTTGGTGGCCTGGAAACTGGGTGGTGGACTCCCACTGGCCTCCCAATTCACTAAGCTCCCAGTTCCCCCTCTGACACTCACTATCTTCCGTTGTCACCTTCTGAACTGTCTCTCCCAGGTCCTGAACTACCCCTACCCTGACTAATTCCACCCAGAACCTCAGTGCACCACAATGCCATCGTCACCGCCCCCATACTCTTGGGACCCCTCTAAAGTCCCCTTTCCATCAAGCTGGCCAGGTCAGGGACCTAGCCTAGGCTGGGTAGGAGACTCACCGTCGGCCTGGGACTCAGATGTTCTGGACAGTTGGGCGAGGCTGCAGATGTGGCTCCTGGAGCTGTGAGGAGACCTGTCTTTAGCAGTCCTTCCCCGCACCCCCCCAGCGGCTCCACCCCTTCACAGACACCCAGTGGGGCAAGGGGCCAGGAGAGGACAGAAGCGCCCTCTGTCTCCTGGGCTGGAACAGGCTGCCCTCTGTCTCTTCCTTGGCCTTGGTTGCCTACCCCCCCACGCTCCCCTTTGCTGGGTACCAGCAGCCAAACACAGGAGAAAGGAGGTGGGAAGGGGGGACCTGGGAGGGACACTGAGATGTTTCATCCCCAGTCCCTGAAGCTGGCTGTGTAGACTGAGGAGGGGAAGAGAGGATCCTGCAGGGGGTGGGGGTTGGGGAGGTCTTATCCTGGGGCTGCTCAGTAAGTAATTTAGTCTTGGGACCTCACTGAGAGCTTTTCAATCTGGGGATTCTTCTATGCGGGTCTCAACCTGCAGTCCTTGGAGCGGGGTCTTGGACTGCAGTGATCTTTGCAAGGTCTCTGGTGTTTCACAGATAGGGCCTCTCATTGCTTCATTGCTAAGCTCCCTCGGTTCATTTTTCTTTTTTCTTTCGGTTGATTTTTTTCCATTAGTAGTTGCCCCGCCTCCTGTTTAGCTGTTAGGGGCGTGGTAGGGCAAAAGTCCCCAGTATTGGAAGGGGCAGGACCCCCAGCTGAATGGGATCCGTCCAGGAAGTCCCCCCAAGGTGGGGAACTGGGTGAGCGCGGGTTAGGAGCGCAGGGTAGCCGGGCCAGAGGCTTGATTGGGCGGTCCCCTCCGGTCAGAATCAGCTACGGAAACTTGACACCTCCGGGCTGGGGAGTGGCGCTCCCCTGCTTCCCAGGCGCTCTTAAACCTCAGGCCGGAGTCTCCAGCTGCAGCACCCCATCTCCTTGCCCTGGTGAGTCAAATGCTCCCCCATCCCGGCCCTGGAGGGTATCTGGGGATCCCTCCCCCGGAGCCAGCTCGAGAGGAAAGGGATTCAGGAAGTGGCTTTGGGAGAGCAAGCCACAGTCCCTGCAGGAGTGTGTGGGCGGGTGGACGGAATGACAATGAGCTGGTCTTCTTCCTCCAGCCTTTTCTCCTGTCCCCAGGGGAAGTGAGTGCTGGGTCCATGCCCTTGTGCACTTGGAGAATCGGAGGAGTCCTGTTCCACAACCCTAGACACAGGTTTGGGAGGGTGCATGGGGACCTGCTGCCCCTGGAGGAGAGGTACCGTGGGGGAACTGGGAAGATGGACCTGTCCAGATTGAGCCAGCCCTGACCACAGCTGGTGCTCAGCCAACCCTGAGCTCCTCCGCGGGTAAGAGTCACCCGTGTGTGGGCGGGCGGACTGCAGGCGGGTGGAGACCCAGGTCCCACTGTAAACAAGCTTTGGAGACAAACAACCTCCTGAACCTTTGAGGCTGGGAGAGACCAGATAGCGCCCTTGGAACAGAAACCCCATTAGAGGGCTATCCACTAGGAACTTTGAAGAAGGAACTGCAAACTGAAAAATCTCTCCCCAGATAGAGGGGTCTCTACCCTAATGGATCACCATAGAGGGTCTCTTAAAAAGAACCCTCGGGGTGGCCCATGACTGTAATCCCAGCTTCTGGGGTGGCCTTGGCAGGAGGATGTCAAATTCGATTCAGCCTGGGCAGCTTAGCAAGAACCTGCTTCCAATAAATAAATAAATAAAAGAGAAACCTGGTGGTATAGCTCTGTGATAGAGCACCGCTAGGTTCCATCCCCAATACTCCCTCCCCAAATAAAAGGACCCCCAAACTGTGAGACCCACAGAAAAAATGTTTGTGGAACTAAACTTAAATTGAGATCTGTTGCCTGGTCCATTGCCCCAGGCTCAAGCCCTGTCTTCCTCCCTCTTTCCCATAATGACCCCTCCAGGCAGAGGCCTGAGGTAGCAGCCCCAGGGCTGGGACACCAGGCCATTCCTGGATTCCAGACTCCCTGACTCTTTTGCCTGTGCTACCTTCCTGTCCTGCAGGTCAACCGTGTGAGCAGATCAACGGTCACCCCAGGGTCCTCATGGCAGCCGAGCCACTGACGGAGCTGGAGATGGCCATCGAGACAGTGGTCACCACTTTCTTCACCTTTGCAGGGCAGGAAGGCCGGAAGGGCAGCCTCAGCGTCAATGAGTTTAAGGAACTGGTCACACAGCAGTTACCTCACCTGCTCAAGGTTGGTGGAGGTCTCTGGGTTTGAGATTTTGTGAGCTAGGGATTGTGGGACCCTGTGTATGTGAGATGATACTTCTGAGTAGATAATGAGACCCACAAGAAAGGATGTGAGCCCAGGTGTGGTGCAGCACACCTGTAATCTTAGTGACTCGGGAGGCTGAGACTGGAGGATCCACAAGTTTGAGGCCAAACTGGGCAACTTAGTGAGACTCTGTCTCAGTAAAAAAATAACAAGGGCTGGGGACAAAGGTCAATGGTAGAGTATCCCTGGGTTCAGTCCAATCCACAGTACTAAAAAAAAAGGGCATGAAGTGATTGCATGTGTAGATGGTTCTGGGTTTTTCTGCCTGGTGTGTGTGTAACTAGGTAAATGAAGATGCCGTGTTTGTGCAAATGGGAGTGTGCGACTGGGCTCTGTGCTCCCACTGAACGATGCGTTGGATTCTCCTATCTGCCTATGCCTCTTTGGTCTCATTTCTCCAGTACAGGACTGGACCCATCGTTGGCTTCCAGGATATTCACAGACTCTAAGAACTAGAAAGAGGCCAAGAGAAAATATGGTTAAAACCCTCACTTCACCTACTGAGGTCCAGTAGTGGAAATGGGCTTGTCAAAAATGAAAACACTGCTGGGCATGGTAGCGTATGTCTGTTAATAGTGATATGGGAGGCTGAGTCAGGAGAATCTCAAGTTCGAGGCCAGCCTCAGCAACTTAGTGAGATCCTGTCTCAAAATAAAATTTTAAAAAGGGCTGGGGGTAATCTCCATGGTAGAGTACCCCTGAACTTAATTCTCAGTACCATACATACACAAAATAGAAAGAAAGAAAGAGATGGAGCCCTAGACTCTGAGTGTAGGAGGGACTGTAAGTAACATCTGTTAGGATTTCCTACCATCTATGGGATTTCCCTCAATAGAGAACCTGACAGGGTCATTCTCAACTACTAAAGAATGAGTTGGGAATTAAATTTCATCCACTCTGGGTTTGTGTGTCATTCCAGGCTGACAGTTTCTTTTATGTCCTTTCTGAAAATTCATAGGTACATAACAGTGTGTGAAGATGGATTCTTTTTTTTTTTTTCAAGAGAGAGAAAGAGAATCAATTTCATTTAGTTTTCCATCTGGCCTTTGTTTGACCGACACTTAGTTGTGTACATGGTGCTGGGGTTTGAACTCAGGTCCGCGCGTGCCAGGCAAGAGCCCCAACCACTGAGTCACCGCTCCAGCCACCCTCCCTTTGTTTTCATTACTGGGGATTGAACCCAGGGGCACTTAACCATTAAACCACAGTCCCAGCCCGTTTTTGTTTTTTATTTTGAGAAAGGGTCTTGCTAAGTTGCTTAGGGCCTCCTTAAATGGCTGAGACTTAGGGCTGGAGCGGTAGCTCAGTGGTTTTGGTGCTTACTTGGCAAGCACAGGGACCCGAGTTCAAACCCCAGCACCACCTACACAGCTAGGTAATAGAGCAACGAAGGCCATGTGAAAAAACTAAATAAAGTTGTTTCTCTCTTTCTCTCTCTCACTGTCCCTCTCTCTTAAAAAAAAAAAAAAAAAGAGAGAGAAAATAAATAAATGGCTGAGATTGGGTTTGAACTTGCTATCCAGCTCCCTCAGCCTCCAGCCTCCAGAGCCACTGGGATTACAGGTGTGCATCACCATGCCAGGCCTGAATACAGATTCTTTTTTTTTTTTTTTTTTTTGCATCAGGGAATGAATCCAGGGGCATTCAACCCCTGAACTACATCCCCATCCCTTTTTATTTTTTATTTATTTTTATTTTTATTTATTTATTTTTTCAGGGCTGAGGACTGAACATGGGGCCTTGCAAGTGCTAGGCAAGCGCTCTGCCACTGAGCTAAATCCCCAACCCCTCCGTTTTTATTTTTAATGTTAGACAGGGTCTTGCCAAGTTGCTCAGGACCTTGCTAAATTACTGAGACTGGCTTTGAACTTGGATCCTCCTACCTCAGCCCCTTAAATTGCTGGGATTACAGGCGTGTGCCACCGTGCCCAACCATTTCTCCTCTTCTTTAATTCCTGTTCCAAGACATTGTTCTAATCATTCCCTCAAACCCCTTGACTATTTTCTCTCTGCCTTAGTTGTCTGGAAGAATCCCAACCCTGGTGAAATCCAGCATTTCACCTCCACTAACTTGCTGGCTAAATCCACCATCTGTGCCTGCACTTGGGTAGCTGAGTCTGGATGGAGGAAAACGTGCAGCCGAGTTGACTTTTCTCACTCTAAATCTGCAAACGCGGGGCTGGAGCGGTGGCTCAGCGGTTTCGGCGCTTGCCTGGCAAGCACGAGGACCCAGGTTCAAACCCCAGCACCACGTACACAACAGTGTTGGAGCAACTTAGGCCGTGTGAAAAACTCAATGAAGTTGTTTCTCTCTTTAAAAAAAAAAAAAAATCCTAAACCTCAGACTCTGAGGGACCCCTTAGCAATGCTTGGCAATTTTACTGTTCCCTTGAACGATTCATTTAGCAGCTCTTTCAGATGATTATTTTCACAATTTTTCCTCTCTTCTCAAACTCTGGTGCCGCATTCTCCCTTACTGAAATTTTCTCACTGAGAACATAAGAGCAGTCAGAAAACATCTTTGGGCTACCCCATCCCTCCCATCCCTAAATCTCCCGTGCAAGCAGCACATACTCTGCTTTCCTTCCTGTTCGCACAAATGATCTGTCTTAGCCCTTTCACCGGTGCACTGGATCCCATCCCCTCTCACCTACTTAAAGACTTTCCTCTTTAGAAGATTCCTTCTCCTGGGGCTGGAGCGGTGGCTCAGTGGTCTCGGCGCTTGCCAGGCAAGCACGAGTACCCGGGTTCAAACCCCAGCACCACGTACACAACTAAGTGTTGGAGCAACTAAGGCCATGTGAAAAACTGAATAAAGTTGTTTCTCTCTTTCTCTGTCTCTCTCACTGTCCCTCTCTCTTTAAAAAAAAAAAAAAAGAAGATTCCTTCTCCTTTCTTGCATCATCAAATTTTCCTTCTCTACTGGGTCATTTGTGTTAGTTTATGTTGTTGTTGTTGTTGATACGGGGGATTGAACCCAGGGCCTAGCGCAAGCTCGGTAAATGCTCAGGCACTGAGCTATTTCCCAGCCTTTTTAAAAATGTTATTTATTTATTTATTAAGCGGGGGAGGGATAGAGGATCAATTTTATTGAATTTTTCATCTGGTTTTTGTTTCTCCAACACTGAACTGTATGTGGTGCTGAAGCTTGAACCCAGGTCCTTGGGTATCCCAGGTAAGTGCTCTAACCGCTGAGCCACTGCTCCAGCCCTTTAAATTTTATTTTGAGACAGAGTCTCACTAAGTTTCCCAAGCTGGCCTCAAATTCACCATCCCCCCCTACTTTAGCCTCCCACGTATCGGGGATTATAGATGCGTACCACCAGGCTGTATAAATGTGCTGTAATATCTCCCCCATCATGAGAAAAAAGAAAAGAAAACTGGGCTGGAGCGTAACCACCAAGCCAGATGGTTACGGCGCTTGCCTGGCATGCACTAGTACACGGGTTCAAACACCAGCACCCACGTACACAACTAAGTGTCGGAGCAACGAAAGCCATGTGAAAAACTCAATAGAAATTGATTCTCTGTTTCTCTCTCTCTCTCTCTCACTGTCCTTCTCTCTTAAAAAAACAAAGAAAGAAAAGAAAACCTCCCTTGACCCTGGAGCTCCTTTCAGTTAAGCCATATATTTCTGCTCTCCTTTATCACAAAACTCTTCAATAACAATGAGAACAACTGATACTTACTGTCTCCACTTTCCGTCTCCTGGTCCACAATGCCCATCTCTCAGGTACTTGCTATGCTAATTCCTCATTTAATTCAGATTTCTGCTTAGATGACAATTCCTCTGCATGTTCTTCCTTCATCATTCAATACAAAAATCTCCTCCATATGGTTATGTTCTTTTTGTTCTTTTTCCCTGCGGAACACATCCATCACTAGTTTGACCTCCATTATACGCTTAAGCGTTTCCATGGACGTAGGTCTTACAAAGGAAAGGCGTTTGCTGATTTCCTCTCAGCAGTTAAGCAGTATCTCACTTCTAGTGGGTGCACGGTAAAATATTAAGTGACTGTCGTGCATAGAGAGTTTGGGCTGCTATAACAAAATATTATAATCTGAGTGACTTATTAAACAACAAAATTTATTTCTCATAGCTGCGGTGGCTGGAAGTTCAAGATCAGGATGCCAGTGTGGTAGAGTTCAGATGAGGTTACAGAAGCCATCTTCTGGTTGAGTCATCTTTGGGGGCAAAAAAAGATAAAGAGCTCTCGGTGGTCTCTCTCTTTCTCTATTATTGTATTGGGGTTTTGACCCAGAGATGCTTAACCACTGAGCAACGTCCCCAGCCCTTTTTATTTTTTATTTGGAGACAGGGTCTCACTAGTGGTGCTGAGGTTTACTTTGAATTTGGGATCTTCCTGCCTCAGCCTCCCAAAGTTGCTGGAATTACAGGCGTGTGCCAACACGCCCAGCCTGGCATCTCTTTTATAAGGGCACTAATGCCATTCTCTAGGGATCTGCCTCCATGACCTAAATTAGTTCCCAAAGGCTACACCTTCTAATACCATCACGTTAAGGGGTAGGATTTTGTTATGGTTTGGATCTGAAACACCCTCCAAAGTCTCATGTATTTAGAGGTAGGGCTTTTGGGAAATGATTGGATCCTGAGGGCTCTGAACTCATCACTGGATTAATCTGCTGGGGGGCGGGACCTTGTTGGAGGTAGTAGGTCACTGGGGGTGGGACTTCCTTGGAGGAAGTAGGTCACTAGGGGTGAGACCTCCTTGGAGGAAGTAGGTCACTGGGGGTGAGACCTCCTTGGAGGAAGTAGGTCACTGGGGGCTGCCCTGAAAGGGGGCCGTTCCATGTCCCCTCCTTTCTGGCTGGTATGAGCTGAGCAACTTTAGTACACCCCCTTCTGCCATGATGTTGCACCTCATCTGAGGCCCAAGGCAATGGAGCCAGCTGACCTAGGATGAAAGCTCTGAAACTATGAGCCAAAATAAAATTCCTCTCCTTCACGTTGCTTGTGTCAGGAGTTTTAGTCACACAACAAAAAGCTAACTAACACAAAGGAAATTCAACGTGAATTTTGCGGGGGGACACAAAATTCAGTCCATGAGAATGAGTGAATAAAATTGTAAAAAAATTAAAAAATGGAAAAAATTCACTCACAACTATATATATAGTCATTCATTCATGATATATGTGTATATATATTGTCATTCATTCACTGTATATATATAGTCATCCATCACCATCATCATCACCATCACTATATATATATATATTTTTTTTTTTTAAAGAGAAAGGGAGAGAGTGAGAAGGTGAGAATCAATTTTATATATTTATTTATTTATCTATCTATTTATTTATTTATTTTTGTTTCTCCTACATTTAGTTATGTATGTGGTGCTTGGGTTCGAACTTGGGTCCTTGCCCATGCCAGGCAAGTGTTGTAACCGCTGAGCTACAGCTCCAGCCCTGACTATCTTTTACTTATTGTTCTACAAATACCTTTTTAAAAATAATAGTGTGCCAGACTCAGTGGCCCACACCTGTAATCCTACAGGATTGCAAGTTCAAGTCCAGCCTCAGCAACTTAGCGAGACCCTATCTCAAAATACAAAACAAAAAAATGGGGGCTGGAGCTGTGGCTCACTGGTTACGGTGCTTCCTTGGCTTGCGTGAAGACCTGGGTTTGAACCCCAGCACCATGTACTGAAAACCAGATGAAAAACTAAATAAAATTGATTCTCTCTTTCTCTATAAAAATAAAAAAGGTCAAGTAACAAATATTTTCCCATTAAATAAAGGATGGACTGTTTTCCATTTGATAGATCAACACAAGTTTATGTAGCCAGTCCTCTGCTGATGGACATTTCCTTGGTTGTCAATTATCCCTTTTGGAAACATCTTTGTATAACTTCACATTTTTTTTTTTTTAAAGAAAGAGGGACAGTGAGAGAGAGAAAGAGAGAAACAACTTTATTTAGTTTTTCACATGGCCTTAGTTGCTCCAACACTCAGTTGCGTACGTGGTGCTGGGGTTTGAACCCGGGTCCTTGTGCTTGCCAGGCAAGCGCCGAAACCGCTGAGCCACCGCTCCAGCCCCGTAACTTCACATATTTGAGGGAAAATAATTACAAAGGGTAAAGACCTGGTAGTGGAAATATTAGGTCAAAGGGCATGTTCATTCTCAGCTGTTAATTTATGTTACCAATTTACCTCCAAACAAGATTATAGTTTACAGGCCACCCCCAGTGTAAGAGAATGGCTGTGTCCTTGCCCATAGTAGACATTACCAAGCTTTTAACTTTTGTTAATGTAACATGTGAAAATAGTATCTTTTTTCCTGACTTATACTTCTTTAGTTCTGAGTGAAATACAGCATTAAAATGTATTTTTGGGGGCTGGAGTGGTAGCATCGCGGTTACCGTGCTTGGCTCGCATGGTTTAGGACATGGATTCGAACCCCAGCACCATGTCGGAGAAACAAAGGCCAGATGAAAAACTAAAATTGGTTCTTTCTCACTCTCTCTTAAAAAAAAAAAATAAACATCAAAATATTTCGGTGGACATTTATATTGGTCCTGCTGTGGATTGCTTGTTTCTTTTATCAAAGTGTTCATTATAGACTTGGGTGGCTGAGGCAGGAGGATTGCAAGTTCACAACCAGCCTGGGCAACGTAGTGACACCCTGTCTCAAAATAAAAAAATGAGGGGCTGGAGCAGTGGCTCAGTGGTTGGAGTGCTTGCCTGGCATGCGCGAGGACCTGGATTCAAACACCAGCACCACATATATATACAATTAAGTGTCGTAGAAACAAAGGCCAGATGGGAAAACAAATAAAATTGATTCTCTCTCTCTCTCTCTCGTTCTCTCTAAAAAATGAAAAAAAAAAGAAAGAAAGGAAGAAAAGGGTTGGGGATGTAGCTCAGTGGTCAAGCACCCGTGGGTTCAAATCCCAGCACTACAAAACTGAAAAAAAGACTTGATTAGCTCTCTTATAAATTAGCTTTATGCCATGTGGAAATTTGGCAAATGTTCTCTGCCTTCATTCAAATGTTGATTTATTTATTTTTATTTTTTTAGAGGGAAGAGGGAGAAAGAGAATTTTATTTCTTCATCTGATTTTTGTTTTCTGACACTTAGTTGTAGATGTGGTTCTGGGGTTCAAACCCAGGTTCTTATGCACACCAGGCAAGTGTTATAACTGTTGAGCCACAGCTGCAGCCCTTAATGTTCATTTAAAAGGGGAGCATCGGGGCTGGAGCAGTAGCTCAGTGGCTAAGGCGCTTGCCTTGCATATGTTAAGGACACAGGTTCAAACCCTAGCAATGAAGGCCATGTGAAAAACTCAATAAAAAACAGATTCTCTCTCTCTCTTTCTCTCTTTCTCCTCTTTCTCTCTCACGTCCTTCTCTCTTAAAAAAAAAGTGGAGCATCAAGCTCAGCGTGAGGCATCCTTCTCTGGTTTGATATTGACCCATTGCTCAACAATTAAGCTTTTGGGGCTGGAGCGGTGGCTCAGTGGTTTCGGCGCTTGCCTGGCAAGCACGAGGACCCGGGTTCAAACCCCAGCACCACGTATACAACTAAGTGTTGGAGCAACGAAGGCCATGTGAAAAACTAAATAAAGTTGTTTCTCTCTTTCTCTATCTCTCTCATTGTCCCTCTCTCTAAAAAAAAAAAAAATCAAGTTTTTGATTGTGATTGTCTGCTAACAAATCCTTTTTTCATGAAGTCTGGCTTATGTCCATCCTGAGAGGCTTTATCAAAGGCATGTAGAAAACTAGATACCCTGTGTCTTTGCCATTCGATGATCTACCAGGTACTGGCCCAACTGGATGCTTGAGAAGACAGAGGGTTATGCAAATGAGCAGCTATGTCCTGTGAGGGAGGAGGGTGGCTGAGCAGGCTCTCAGGGGAGTTGGGTTGGATCCATCCCTGCCAGGGCTGCCTGAGTATTATTGGGTAAACCCATGACTGATGCAGTGGTGTGCTATAGCCAGCTTTTACCTGCTGGTAAGAGCTGTTTGTGGGAGTGGAGTGGTGGCTTGGTGGTTACGGTGCTTGCCCAGCATGCGTGAGTACATGGGTTCAAACCCCAGCACCTACTTACACAGCTAAGTGTCAGAGCAACTAAAGCCATGTGAAAAACTCAATAAAACGTGAGTCTCTCTCTCTCACTGTCCTTCTCCCTTTCAAAACAAAAAAAAAAAAAAAACCAGTTTGTATCTCTTTCTAGCTCTGTATTCAGTGACTTTTTTTTTTTCTTTTTGTACCAGGGATTGAACCCAGGGGTACTTAAACATATTCCTGGCTGTTTTTATTTTTCATTTTGAGACAGGGTCGCTCAGGGCCTCACTAAGTTGCTGAGGCTGGTTTTGAATTTGTGATCCTCCTGCCTCAGCCTCCAGTGTTGCTGGGATTACAGACATGTGATGAAACCTTGCCTGCCTTCGGTGACATCTCATTTGTAATTCATGATAGGCTATGACTCGAGTATTTATACCATGAACATGGCAAACGTTACAGATCAGGCCCTTCCCCCTCTCTCTGCTGGTGTCCTTGGTGTGGGAACCCCAGGACGGTACAGTCCAGAGTCTGCAGCCTTTCCCTTCAGGTCAGGGGCAGGGGGTAGTGTCTCTGAGGGAAGGGCTCTCAGAGAATGGTGAGTCAGAAATTCTCACCTCTCTTGCTGTCTCTAGCCCTGGTTTCTAACCCTGCTCTTCCCTTCTGTGCCTCATCAGGACGTGGGCTCCCTGGATGAGAAGATGAAGAGCTTGGATGTGAATCAGGACTCAGAGCTCAAGTTCAATGAGTACTGGAGACTGATTGGGGAGTTGGCCAAGGAAATCAGGAAGGAGAAGGCCCTGGAGATCCGGAAGAAGTAAAACCCGCTGGCTGGGTAGGGCTGGGCAGGGCCAGGCAAAACCCCATCACCCCCACAATAAAGCTTCCCCCTTGAAACACAAATGTTTCTCTCTCTCTTTTTTTAATTTTTGGTATTGGGTATTGAACCCAGGGGTGCTTTACCACTGAGCCACATCCCTATCCTTTATTATTTTTTATTCTGAGACAGGGTCCCTCTAAGTTGCTTAGGCGGCTCACTGAATTGCTGAGGCTGGTTTTGAACTCAGCCTCTTGATTACAGGTGAGTGCCCTGTGCCCATCACCATTTCTTATTCACATCCTATACTGATTTCTTTTCTTTTTCTTTTTAAAGAGAGAGGGACAGTGAGAGAGAAAGACGGAATCAGTTTTATTTAGTTTTTCGTGTGGCCTTTGTTGCTCAGACACTTCGTTGTGTATGTGGTGCTGGGGTTTGAACCCAGGTACTCGCGCGTGCCAGGCAAGCACTGTAACCGCTGAGCCACCACTCCGGCCCCCTATACTGATTTCTTCTCGAGACCAGGGGGTGGGAAAGCTTTGCTCTGACCTGAGGGTGAATGAAAATTATGAGCTCCTTGTACACAGGGACTGTTAATTCATCTTCAAATATTCCACAGCATCCAGCATCAGGTCTTATGCTGATTAGGTGCTCAATAAACAAATGATTAGAGCAGGTGTGTTGGTGCACGGCTGTAATCCCAGAGTCTCAGGAGGCTAAGGCAGGAGGATCACAGGTTTAAGGCCAGCCTGGAGAATTTAAGGCCCTCAGCAACTTTATGAGACCCTATCTCAAAATAAAAAATAAAAAGGACTGGGGATGTAGCTCAGTGGTAAAGTGCTTCTGGGTTCAATCCCCAGTACCAAAATAAAAGTAAAAAAAAAAAAAAATTAAAGTAGATAAGCAAATTAATGGTTGATGAATGAATGTGTGAAAGATAGAGATTTGGGGTCGGTACCTCCTGGGGACTCAGGTGCATGGTTACAGCTCCTAGTTTTCCCCATCCTATTCCTGGAGTTTGTCCCCAGGATGATGATAGTAGTGAACGTGTGTCACTGGCTTGCTATGTGTCAGGTATAGGGCTAAACATGTTTCCCACATTATCTTAGTTAATTTTCACAACTCTTTAAGGAAGACAATATTTTTCTTTTCTTTTCTTTACAGTACTAGAGATTGAACCCAGGACCTCATACGTGTTTGGCAAGCTCTCTACCACTCAGCAACACCCCCAGCCCTTTTTATTGTTTATTTTGAGACATGATCTTGCTAAGTTGCCTAGGCTAGCCTCAAACTTAGTTATTGTCCTGCTTTAGGCTTAGCAGCTAGGAATAAAGGTACTACTACCCCAATCTTGGTAGGTAGTATTTTTTTTTTTTTAAGAGAGAGGGACAGTGAAAGAAAGAAAGAAGCAATCTTTATTTAGTTTTTCATGTGACTTTCGTTGCTCCAAGACATTGTTGTGTATGTGGTGCTGGGGTTTGAACTCAGGTACTTGTGGATGTGGGGCGAGTGCCGTAACCTCTGAGCCACTGCTCCAGACCCAGTAGGTAGTATTTTTTTTTTTTTAAGAATCAATTTTTATTGAGTTTTTCACATGGCTTTCGTTGCTCCAACACTTAGCTGTGTACATGGGTTCTGGGGTTTGAACCTGTGTACTCATGCATGCCAGGCAAGCGCTGTAACCGCTGAGCCACCACTCCAGCCCCAGTAGGTAGTATTTTTAAGCTTTGAATTAAAGATGAAGATATGAGCCCAGTTAGGGAAACTGAGGCATGAGGACCACAAGTTTGAGGCTAGCTTCAGCAACTTGGTGAGATCTTGGGAATGTAGCTCAGTGGTAAGGTGCATCTGGGCTCAATCCTCAGCTTTAAGAAAAAAAAAAAAAGAAGAAATGGATTTTTAGAGAGATCAAGTCACAAAGACAAGAACAGCTAGAACTGGGTTGAAATCCCAGAGCCTGATTTACCAGGGTCCTCTCTGGATGAGCACTTGGGAACTCTGGACCTCATTCCCCAGCCTCCTTCCATAGCAGGGGTGAAGCAGAAGAAGGGACGAGTGAGGTATGGGCACAGGGGTACTGAAGGAAGCAGAACGTGTGGGGACAGTGGCTTGAGGGGCATGTGATTTGCTTTCCTTGCCACCAGAGAGAGCAGAGGCGGGCCAGTGCAGCCGGGCTGCCTCCTAGGACTATCACTGCTGTACCAGCAGGTGTCCGTGTGGGGCAGCCAGTAGCCCAGAAAGCCATTTAAGCTGAGACACGCTGCTGATCATACACCCCGAAAGGGTCCCTAAGGGGGACTTCTTATTTAAGGCCACCAGACAGAGATCTCAGAGTGACTCCCAGTCTGGGACTCTGAGGGGTCATTGGCAAAGACATTCCAGAGAGGCTTCCATACATACTGGGGGCTCTCACAAATGAGAGTTCCTATGGGGTCCTCATGCAGACTGCTCAGAAAAGCTCTCAGATGGGAAGGCCTTTGGAAGGGTCCCTGGATCAAAGACCTTTGGGAGGAACTCTTTAAAGGATAACCTTGAGCTTTGTCCCCTTCCCCCACTCTGGGGGAAGTCTTCTCTTTTCCCTATGCTTTACTTTCTGTGCTTTCTATAATAAAACTTGTCTACTAAATAAAATAAAATAAAATAAAATAAAATAAAAAATAAAGGATACCCTTGTGGAAGGGCCTCTGTTCTTAGAGAGTGCTCCTAATTAAGACCTAAAGTTCAGAGGAGCCCCAGAAGCAGACACAGGGAGGGGTATTGGGACAAGTGCTCTGATCTCCGAACCTGAGAAAGGAAGCAAGGAACTTTGGCTCTGGGTCATACCCTATCTGTGCCCTGACCCACACTGAACCCACTGCTCTTTCTTTCTTTCTTTCTTTTTTTTTTTTCAAGAGAGAGGAAGAGAATAAAAAAGAGAGAGAGAGAGAATCAAATTTATTTGGTTTCTTATGTGGCTTTTGCTGCTCTGACAATTTATTGTGTATGTGGGGCTGGGGTTTGAACCCGCATACTCACGCAGACCAGGCAAGCACCATAACTGCTGAGCCACCTCTCCAGCCCCCCCTTTCTTATATCTCCTCCCCATGACTTTAGGTTCCAAGCCCCTGAGCCTAGGCAGGTGAGGAGGACCCCTTGGGTTGGGCTCAGTTCCTAGAAGTACACTGAAGGCTCCCTTGGGCAACGTCCTGGGCACTGGATTGGAGGGCAGGTGTTGCTGTGAGCTGGTGGGTTAGGGAGGGCATGGATTCTGAGGGAGGGGGGAGCTTGTAGCCTAAGTAATTTGGAGAGGTTGTGAGCTGCATATTTGCACTCTGGGCTGCTGAGAGGAGCTGGCAGGTTGTTAGGTCAATGCTCAGTGTGACTCCCTCTACCAGGCTGCCCTTCTTGGTGCTTCCTCCTGACCTCCCCATTCATCTCTCTGTCATCAGGTTTGGGACCGGGGTCTGGGTAGGCGTGGGTGTCATTATCCGTATTGGCCTTGGTTGGTAAGGAGGGCAGGAGAGAGTTATCTCAAAAGTAGAGCGGACTCCTTGTGGACTCCTTTCAAGTCCTTTATCTACCTGTGTCCTGCGAACCTCACTTTGATCAGCCCCTGTTTCTCTTTTTTTCCTAGTTACAGATGGAGACTCCCCCAGCTCGTCACAATTTGCCTAGGTCCTTCCACCTTCCAGATGTGGGTGACTCCAAGTAACTCTCCTCCCTCCCCAATCTTCCTTCCCTTCTTTACCTGTGACTCTGCCTGCTGATCTGGGGCCAGGGGCATCCCAGACCCAGCCCTCCCTGTCTCCCTCCTCTGGCAGGGGTGGGGACAGGCTTTGGAGCTTTGGTAAATGGAGGGTGGGGCCCACACAGTTGGCTCCAAGCCCAGGCTGCTGCAAATAGCAGGGTGGCTACGAGGCCCAGCCCCCTGCCTCCCCTCCCTTCCCCCAGGTATAAGAACTGAGCTGAGGTGATCAGGCTCCTCCTGTCCTGTCTCAGCGGCTGCCAGCAGGTAAGGAAACCCAGAGCTTTCCATCCAGATGGGTTGATCCTGTATGTGGAGCACCTTAAGCCTCTCCTACCTGAATCTTCCAAGGGAGAACTGATGGACTGGGTCCTGGAGCTGTGTGTGTGTGTGTGTGTGTGTGTGTGTGCGCGCGCGCGTGTGTGTTTTGAGCATAAATGGGTGGCTGGAGGTGTGAGAATGAGGTGAGAGCCAAGAGATTGCCTCTAAACAGGTTGGCTTGGGGGGCTGTGGCTTTATCTCCTGGAGCCTGGGCAGGGACTAGGCCTGTGTGGAGTTGCCTCTGAGCCCCTGGGTGACAGAATATCTTGGGTGGAGCCAAAAAGGACCACTGAGACAGAGAGCAGAAGTGTCCTCTCACCTCAGTTCTCCCCCAACTTCAGGCAGATCATGATCCATCAGTTCCTTTGGGTCAGGCTATAGGACGACAAAACTCATCAAGGGACCAAGTGCACCAGGCACCATGGGACAGTGTCGGTCAGCCAATGCTGAGGTGGGACCGTTCACTCTTGACCTGTTTCCCATTCCCTCTCTTCTTTTCCATTCTGGAAGTCTCTGTTCCCCACTGACTTTTGCCCTCCCCTTGGCCTTGCCTTACACCCAGACCTTGCCAGGGGCCTAAACCCTCTCCCTGAGCACCACACAGGGTGATCATATGCAATCCTCCTGGGAAGAGGGTGTCTGAACACGTGCTGGGACCTGTCCTGCCTAGGGCTGGGGGTGGCGGGGAAGAAAGTCTTGCCCAACCTGTGGGTCAGGGCAGAAGCTGCTGGGGGCTAGGGTGGGGGTGAGGGAGAGGGGCTGGGTTCTGGGCTCTGGAGTGGGCAGGGGCCATGTGCCTTCCAGCGGTCTTCTGCCCTGTTGGCTGTACCAAGGCTCCTGGGGAAGCAGAGTGTGGTAGGGCGAGTGGAGCCTCCCTGACATGGATGATGTCTGCTGCCCTCAGGATGCCCAGGAATTCAGTGATGTGGAGAGGGCCATTGAGACCCTCATCAAGAACTTCCACCACTACTCAGTGGAGGGTGGGAAGGAGACGCTGACCTCTTCTGAGCTACGGGACCTGGTCACCCAGCAGCTGCCCAATCTCATGCCGGTACCGAGGGAATGGACCCCACCCCAGTCAGTCCCTTGACTTCCCAAGCCTGTGCTTCAAGACCCCACCCACACCTGCACTGGTAACCCCTAGCCCTTCCCCCTTGCCAGTGCCAGGTAGGCTCAGGTCCTGCTGCCTGCCTCTGGGCAGGGTGGGGTGGGAAGATCTGAAGGTACTGTCTTGCTGAGCTGTGGTGTCTTCCCTCCACTCAGAGCAATTGTGGACTGGAAGAGAAAATTGCCAACCTGGGCAACTGTAACGACTCTAAACTGGAGTTCGGGAGCTTCTGGGAGTTGATTGGAGAAGCAGCCAAGAGTGTGAAGCTGGAGAGCCCTGTCCCAAGGAGCTGAGGACCTCACCCCCTGGAATTCTTAGTGGGGGATACCGGGGAGAGGGGACCTTAAAGACTGTGGGCCTGGAAATAAAACTTCTCTTCTACCACCACCACCCTATTCCCCAGCCTGCACCTTTCCTCATCTCTGCAAAGTTCAGGTTCACAGCAGCCTAATCCAGGGGCTCTGCATTCTTCCTTCTTGGGTGCTCTGTGGAGATGAGATGGTGCATGCCCAAGTCCCCAGTTAAGGGAAGCTCAGGGAGCCGGGGGTGACCAGGGAGGATATGGAGGGATGCTGGAGAGATAACCAATGGTGTAAGGACCAAGTGATTTGATAGTGGGGAAAGGGTAGAGAGAAACTGGGCTATGGGAAATCAGGATTTGAAGAATGGAGCTGGGATTATGGCTGAATATTTTACCAAAAAGGTCTCTGAGAACCCACCCCTCTCTTTTCCAAATGAAACTGTAGCTGTCTGTCCCATGCTATCCCTTCATGCCTCTGGCTCTGTCCCATCCTCCTCCCAAGGGCTGGGATGTAGCTCAGTGGCAAAGCGCTTGCACAGCATTCGCAACGTCCTGGGTTCGACCCCCAGTTCCAAAAAAACAAATAATAAACCCCATCCTCCTCCCAAGACTCTGTTCCAGGGCTAGGGCAGGAGAAGAGGGAGAGCAGGGTTGAAGAAGAGGCTGAGGAGGGTGTGACTTTGGGGCAAGAGGACCAGTTGGGTGCTTGGGCATTTACAGAATGATGGTTGTTTTGTATCATTTGATTAATAAAAAAATGAAAAAAAATGAAAAGATGTTGTCTTGTTTGGATACCTGCCCTGGGGTTCACGATTGAATGGTTATTGGGTGCAGGTGGTAGGGTCATCAGTGGGATGGGACGCCTGGGGCTGGAGTGGTTGGCAGTGGGGCTGACTGGGTGCTCACTTCTGCCCATAGATTTGGGTTGGTGGAAACAAGCCCAACAGGTAAGAGACCTGGTCCTCTCTGAAGGACAGGCTCTTCCTTGCCAACAGGTTGACCCTCTGACAGGAGATGAGGGCACGGGTGTGCACACCTGGGGAAAAGAACATGAACTCAGGTATCCTGGGGCCCCACTGACGAATAGCAAAGAAAACATGGGGCTGAGAAACAGGCTGACTGGCCTGGGTTTGACTCCTGACCATGCCACTCACATCTATGAAGCTTTCGGAATGCTTTTGTCTCATCACCTGTAAAATGGGGATGTGATGCTGGGAAGATGATGTGGCCCATCACGTGTAGACTTATCAGAGAACCCAGCACAGTGAGTGGCCAGTGAGTGGAGTCCTTGAGGGAGTGGGTGAGAGCGTCCTGCAGCCTCACCATAGGGAGACGGAGTTGGCCAGGTTCCTTGGGTATCTGAAGAAAAGATCAGGGGTGGGAATTTGCAGAAGAGTCCTCTGCTGTGTATGAGGGTCTTGAGGATGAATCTCATGATGGGCTGACATGGGGAGAGAAGATCAGAGCCATCCTCTGGTTCCCAGTGTCATCAGAAATCAGGTGTTACTCCTGAAATCCCAACAGCAAGGAGGCTGTTGTGGCCGGCTAGGTTGGCCTGGAATGCTAACTGAACTTGTCTGTTGGGGGGGCCCCCTGAAACCGGGCTCTCAGTGACCCAAGGAGAAGAGCAGGTGACAGTCCTTCCCTTCCTTTCTCCACCTTGTCATGTTCTGTTCAGGGGCCCTGTGGGGTTAGGAGGGTGGGGTTGGGGGAGTGCCAGGTTCCACCACTCCCTCTGGGGTGGCAGGTAGAGGGGTGTTAAAAAAGGTGTGTATCACTTTAACAAGGGCCCAACCCCAGGGCCAAGTTAAGAGGGAGCTCAGTCACTACCTCCCCACCGAGCCAGCTCAGCCAGGCAGGGCCGGGAGGGAGTGGGACAGATTCTGGGAGTGCAGCGGGGAGGAGTCCTGGCTGGGCTGAACAGGGGAGCTGCTTGGCAGTGCCAGAGCCCAGGCCCAGAGCCCTGCGGGAGAGAAGGTGGATCAAGAAGGCAGGTGAGTACCCCAGGCCTGGTCTGGGAGGTCTGGGGCTGCCTGAGGGACCCTGCAGACATGGGAGGCCAGGAGAAGGAGCAGTGAAGGGGGCCTGGGGAGAGGGGACTTCCAGAGTCAGGGCAGGAAGATTTTTGTTAATTATTAACTTTCTCCAAAGGCCAGCTTGGGAATGAGGAGTCCTGGTGTGGTTGGGAGTCGGGTGAGGCCTGCAGAGGAGTGGGCAGGGTGGCAAGACCCCCCTCCTTGTCCCAGAAGCTGACTGGGCCTTTTTCCAGGGGCTGGGACATTGGGCAGAGCTCTCTAGAGCCTTGCCCACAGCTTCTCGACCTTCCGTGAGTAGAAAAGGACAAGTGTGTGTTTGTGGGACTGGGGGGTGGTCAGATCCTGGGCCTCTCTGGGATCTGGGAATTGTGTCCTGGGAGTCCTAAGGGGACCCAGGAGGGCCCAGGGGGCCTGAGAAGCTACAGAGAAGAGTCAGAGGTTTTGGCAGCTTCCTCACCTGAAGTCTCAGGCAGGTCCCGGATGTGCTCTGGGAGCTGTTCCTTGGGAGGGGCCTGGGTGAGGCCCTGGGGAAAGCCTGGGAGCTCCCTGGGAGAGGGAGAGGGAAAGTCTTGAACCTTCAGCTTCACCTCAGGACCCAGGCAGGTCCTGGCTTGACTTGCGTGGCTTGGCAGAGCCACTCATACTATAGCAACCTTCCCCTGCCTAGCAGAGCTGAGGTGGGGGTAAGGGCAGGGGTGCAGTCCTTCCCCAACCACTAGTGAAGAGTGGTGAGGCCAGGGGTAGCCGGCCGTGTGTGTGTGTGTGTGTGTGTGTGTGTGTGTGTGTGTGTGTGTGTGTGTGTGTATGTATGCAGGCACACACATGCTCCTCCAACTTCACTTGTTTGGAGGAAGTTTCAAAGAAGTCCAATTTATTGCTCTGAAAGCATAAGAGGGCAGGAGGTAAATGAGTCACCCGAGCAGAGCTCCTTGCTTTCTCTGTATGCATATGTGAATGAATCCTGTGAGGGTGAGAAGCACTGAGGCAGGATCACCTGTGTGGACCATGAGTCTCTTGCAACTGGGAAAAGAACACAGCAGAGTATAGGCTGGAGAAAGTCTTTTGAAATAGTCTTGCCAATAGAGATTGCATTCCCAGCCCTGTCAGATTCCCAGCCTAGTTCTTCAATACGCCTTTCCAGTGGATGGAAGGCATTTGGGACAGAATGAGGAAGTCAAGAAGGGATTGACTGGGGCAGGGACTATGGCTCAGTGGTAGAATGCCTAGCGTGCAGGAAGCCCTGGGTTCAATTCCTAGCACCAACCCTTGACCCACCCCTCAGAAAGGAAAAGACTGAGTGGACAAATAAGTGAGAGAGAATGGATGCTTATTGAACAAGTGAACAAATGAGAGAATAAATGAGGCAGAGAGGTCATTGAGTCAGCAAATAAATGGTGAGTGGTGGATGGAAAGCAGATGGAAGGAACTCGAAATGTCAAATTTAAGCTTGGAAATGAAGCTAGACTTGAAAGCGTCCCAGAGACTAGGGGATTAGGAGTCTAGGGACACACCCCAACACTTGGAAATAACTTAAGACTCAAGAAGTGTGTGCAGGGTGGGAAGAAAGGTGAATTTTGGAGGGTGTGGTGAACAGTCAGGGTTCCAGAATGAAGGGGACTGGGGAGGTGGGGGGTGATTAGCAGGCACTTGAAGGGGGACGGGCCCAGAACCTGGGGGTGGAAGGGCGGGGCTGGAGTGGCCGGGATCCAGGGGCATGGTGTCAGGGCAATTTGTGCTTTTGGAGAAGTCAGCAAGCTGGGCTCAGGTGGGCGGGGGTGGGAGGTGGGAGCCTACAGGTTGCTCACTCATGAATCAGCCAAGGAGAAGACAGTGAGGACATGGGGGAGGGACCACTTGGAGGACAAGTGGTCCATCTTTCCCACTCTTTTGGAAGGCTCCAAAGTGCGCTGTCCATACCCTCACTCCCTCTGTGCCCTCTATGCTCAGGCCAAGATCTGCCTGAGGCAAAGTCAATGCTGAAACCACTTCCTGGCCACCCATCCTAGATTGGGGCAGATGGGACAGTACACCTGCCCTCCCCCCAAGCCTGGAGATCCTCAGGCCTGGCTGGTGGGAGGATGGTGTGGCTGGAGGAGCAGGTGGCTGGAGGATGGGTGGGGTGGCAGATCCTGTCTCCTGGCCCCAGGGGAGGGTGGGAGAAGGAGAGTAATGACACGTGACTGTGACTGTCCCACTCTGATAACCTGCCTTCAGAAAAAGCTTCAGAAAAGTACTTGTTCAGATGGTTATCTCAGTGTTGTCCATTTTACAAGAAGGGGGTGCAGGCAGATTCTTGGGAGGAGAGCCCAACAGAAGGTCTGGGGACACTGAAGCTACCTCTCAGGTTTGTCCAGCACACGTGAAAGCCAGCAGCTGAGTCTTCTCTTGCACCTGTGTCTTGCCTACTTGGCTGCAGCCTGAGGTAGTGTAGGAGTTGGGCATTGAATTGAGGAAGAGTAGGAGGAGAGGCCTTTGGCCAGAGAAATAAAATGTCAAAGGGCAGGTGGAGCGAGAGGTGGGCCAGTTCTTCCTTCCCAGGATTCCTCAGGTAGGGGCCAGGTCTGAGATGGTCAAGGTGGGAGGGGGTCTCCAACCGCTCTCCCCATTCCCCAAGGCTTGGTTGAGAGTGAGGTTGGCACAGTCCTTCTTGGAATGGGCACAGTTTTCAGAAACTCCAGGAACTCTGGTCTTGAGCAGCAGGGCAGAAAGATCACGGTTGAAATTTTTTTTCCTCCTTATTTGTGAATATTAGAGGATTTGTCTGAATATCTTACAAAATCACAAATTTTGAACCATACACTTAACACACTGAAATAGAGTATGGTTTCCGGCAGTCCTGGCGTTTATGTCATCCTTCCAGCCACAAACCAGAGTGGTCATGTGGGTGAGGGGAGGACAGAAGGGCACAGTTTCCTGCTAGAGATTCCCCTGACCCTTCTCCCTCTCAACTCTTCCTCCTTCCTGACCTATTTCCTCCTGGTCTCACCCTTCCTTCAGAAAAAGCTCCATCAAAGAAAAAGACTTAGGGGGCTGGAGTGGTGGTTACGGTGCTTGCCTGGCATGCACGGAGTATGCCAGTTCAAACCCCAGCACCACGTACCTGACAAAGTCTTGGAGCAGCGAAAACCCACATGAAAAACTAAATAAAATTGATTCTGTCTTTGCCTCTCTCACTGTCCCTATCTCTTTAAAAAAAAAAAAAAAGAAAGAAAGAAAGAAAAAGACTTAGGGGCTGGAGAGGTGGCTCATTGTTACAGCGCTTCCCCGGCATGAGCGAGTACACGGGTTCAAACCCCAGCACCCATGTACATAGTTAAGTGTCAGAGCAATGAGGACCACGTGAAAAACTTAATAAAGAAAATTGATTCTCTCTCTCTCTCTCTCTGTCATTCTTGCTTTAAAAAAAAAGACCCAGAAAGTTAGTCGGGGGGCTTTGGACACCCACTATCAGGGCTGAAAGGAGGTCGAATATTTATAGATTATCTCCCTTTTTTTTTTTTTTTTAAAGAGAGAGGGACAGTGAGAGAGACAGAAAGAGAGAAACAACTTTATTTAGTTTTTCACATGGCCTTAGTTGCTCCAACACTCAGTTGTGTACGTGGTGCTGGGGTTTGAACCCGGGTCCTCGTGCTTGCCAGGCAAGCGCTGAAACTGCTGAGCCACCGCTCCAGCCCCAGATTATCTCCCTTGAGCAAAGCACTGGGCCAGGCAATGTAGGCTTGGGGAGTCACAGAGACTAAAAGAAGGGCTGTTGTATACCTACGTGGAAAAAAAAATTGTCCCCAAGTCTATGTGTTCTGCTGTTTGGTGCAGAAAATAAAATATAGCGGCTGCGTGTCAGAAACACTATAGTACTTGCCTCAAGGAACAAGACCTGAGCTGTAAAGAAGCAGCGGCCACACCAGTTAGTAGCCCCAGACGGCGCTGGCAGAGTGAAGACAGATATGTCTGTAGGAGTTGGGGAGGAACTTGCAGAGGGCAGGGGTCAAGGGAGGCTTCCCAAGCGAGGCGTGGTTTGGGCAGGGCCAGAGTGATGGGCAGGCTCAGCCGGGTGGAGAGGGCTTGGCCATGGGCATGGGAGTAGGGATGGCCACAAGGGGGATCAGGAAGCAGGTGGCAGGGGCAGGAGGCTATGGTGTGGGGCCCAGCGGAGACCTCCCTTCCAGATCAGCCTGCATGGTGGCTGTGTCCATCTTCCCTTGCCAGGACCAGCTGAAGGCGGCTGGATCTCATTCTTGGCCTTGAGGGTGGGAGGGGAGTCTGGTTGGCCTGGGTTGACTTGGGGGGGCTCTGGGCATGGGCGGCGACTCACAGAGGAGATCCGCCTGCTCCCCTCATATCCTGTTATTCAGCAGGCTGTATCCGCCTGGAATGTGAGTGCCTTTTGTCCTTGGGTGAGGGGGTGACGCATGTGGCCTCTGGCTGGCAGCTGTTGCGTCCAGGGTCTGTCTCCAGCTGGGGCAGAACGGGCCTGGCTCCTCCTTGGGTAACAGGGTAAGGGGGTTTCCTTGGGTCCTGCTGTAATATTTTGGGGGTGGGAATGAATGAGAAGAGGCTAGCAGGGTGTGGCAGGATGGGTGGGGAGGCTGCGCAAAGTCTGATTTTGATGGATTGGGATCTCGTCCTTTCCTGGAGATGGGCAGCTGTGGTCTGAGCCCCTGGATTCACTGCCTGAGAGCCTGGAGAAGGGATTGGGTGGCTTAGGTTCCTACCTCCTGCTCTGTTGCCTGGGGCTGGGGTCTCAGCCAGCCTTGGAGTTGGGAGGCTGGAGCTCCTGCCCTCCTCTGCCTGGGGTGGTTGCAGCTGTTCTTACCTGAGCTTGCCCTAGGGTAGGGGCTCTGGGTGCTAGGTGTGGAGCAAGGTGGGAGGGCTGGACAGTTACCATCCTTCTTTCTCCACGGGAGCCTCTTGCTCTTACCAGGGCTCTGACAAGTGGCAACCCAGTGCCCTGGGCTGGGAAAGGGCCCGGGGAACCTGTCCAGGCGTGTTGGAGATTGGCCAAGAGTGCAGTGAAGCTGTTTACAGACCCTTAGCAAGAACACACATGTTCTGCTAAATAGCAAGGTTGTCTCCACAGTCACGTCCGGTGTCCCGGAGGGTCTCTGCTGTTTACTCAATCAAAGCTTTGATCCATTATCTGTAGTTATTTCGAAGACTGCTCTCATGATCCTAGGAATGTAAACGTTTGACTAAGAGTAATATGCATACCTTGCCTCCTTTCATGTATAATCCCTGCGATCTTAATCATTAGCGGAATCCTGCTTTTCATCTTGTGAACTGTCTAGTTAAGCTATTTTCTGAACCCTATACAACCCCATGTTGTACTTGATAAACTTAGAGTCTGCTTGTAGTGCTCCCCTGCTACCCCGTTGTCATGTTCTGCATAGACAGTCACAGGCGGTTGGGGCACAGGCAGTTGAACTGGGAAGCACCTGATTTAGAGGACCTCATAGCTGTCATTCCAGGGCCCACCCCCACACCTCTCTGTTCCCCTCCCTCTGCCGGATCCTTTTTTCAGAGGACAAGCCATCCTTGGGGGTGTACCCAGCGGCCCTGGGTGGGTGTGGTGAGGGAGGTTTGGCCTGCGGGATCTTTTATCTCCCTTCCTTGTGGTACCCAGGCCCCTAGAGGAGCTGAGGCAGTGCGATGGCAGACTGCTACACGGAGCTGGAGAAGGCGGTCGTTGTCCTGGTGGAAAACTTCTACAAATACGTGTCCAAGCACAGCCTGGTCAAGAACAAGATCAGCAAGAGCAGCTTCCGCAAGATGCTTCAGAAAGAGCTGAACCACATGCTGACGGTAGGGTCCTTGGGTCTGGGCCTGGCCTCTCCACCTTCTGCCCTGTCTGGGGTGTCCTCCTCACTGACTTCTCTGTCCTTTCAGTTACTCCCTGCCCATGCTGCAGGCCTCTATCTTCTCAGGGTGCCCAGGCCTAGCCAGGGAGGGCTCTGTCTGCATTTTCCAAGGGGAAAGGCGGCCCAGGCTCTCTGAGGTTGCCACCTTCCAACCCTCTACCCCCAACTCCCCACTGATTCTTCTGCAGGACACGGGGAACCGGAAGGCTGCCGACAAGCTCATCCAGAACTTGGACGCCAACCATGATGGACGCATCAGCTTTGACGAGTACTGGACCTTGATAGGTGGCATCACCTGCCCTATCGCCAACCTGATCCGCCAGCAGGAGCAGCAGGGCAGCAGCTAGGGGCCTCTCCATCACCCCTTCCAGGCCCTGAGAGAGCTCCAGCCCTCCCAGGCTGCCTCCTCAGCTTCCTCTGCTCTCCCAGCCCTTTTCCCTGCTCCTCCCTTCAGACCTTCTCCTTATCCTTGCTGAACAGGGGAAGAGGAGATGTCAGGGCCCCTTTGTGAATGTCTCAATGTGGGGGTGCTTCCCTGAGGGTCTCAGTCCCAGGAGCCAGCAGGCCCTAGGAGCCCCCTCAGTGAGATCTCAATGCTGTTTGGGGACCCCAAAGGTTCCTCACCTGTTCAGTCCATTTACCTTTCTAATAATGCCTGATGTTCTTGCCCTGATTCCTGCCTGATTCTGGGTCCTGACCTGCAGATGTCAGCTTGCTACTTGAGTTCTCCCTGCTCCCGTGTCAGCTGCAGTGGAGACCGCTGTCCTCCTCCATAGCACTCAGCTGGGTACAGAAGCATTTTCAGGGACTCCCCAGCCAGCTGCCTCTGTGTCTAGGAATGAGCTAAGCAGGGCTGAGTCTCCTCCCTCTACTCAGCCACTAACAAGATGTCAATAAAAGCTGGATTTGTAGTTTGTATCCCTCTTACCTGGTCCCTTTATGATGTTGATTAAATCCTTCACATTCCTTGAAAACTTCTCATGCTTTGGTCTTTGCTTTCCTCTCTGAGCCCAAGAGGAATTTCACAGGTAGAGCTGAGACAGGGAAAAAGTTAGGCCTTCAGTGTAGGGGGTCTGTAAGGAAGAAATTAACTGACAGTCATTTATTCTAAGAGGGCAAAGAATGTCTGCTGTTACAACCCCACAACCCCACCTGCCTCTGGCTAACAAGGCCCTCTGATAACAAAGGTGTTCTAGACTCAGGCATCTCTTCTGCTGATAAAGGTGCTTGCAGGCTCAGGACAAAAGACTACATATCATATAGAACTTCTGCACCCTGCTCCCAGGGATGGGGGAGGGAAGGCAACGATTAAACAAAGGGGACCCAGACCCCCTCTTTGAGTTCTCAGCTCTGAGACTCCCTTCTCCTGGAGAAGTCTTTTCTTTCAATCCTTTCTTAAATAAAATCTTTCAGCTCTGCTTGCCTCAGTGTCCCTCGGTTTCATTCTTTGTCTCTGGGGGACATGAACCTGAAATCCACTAAAACCAGTATCAGCTGGGAACAGGGTACAGGATACGGTCACCAGCGAGGTAAGCTCTCTGTCTCTGAAAGCCTCTGAAAAGTGCAGCTTGTATCTTTCTGTCTCTTTCTTTCTGGAGGACAATAAATTGGGCATCCATGGGTCACTTAAATGTGATGAGCATGACCACCAGTCTTAAGTCTCGGGTTACAGGTTTCATGTCCTTTTATAATTCCTAATCCCCTGCCTTCAGGCCAGGCGTTTTAGGCTCTGCAAGGGTTATTTCCGACTTTCTTAGCCCACTCGGAGCATGTCTGGTGTTACTAGACAGTTGCCCTCCTCGCCCACCCCTACCCCCACATACACCAATCCTGGTCAACTTTGGATTCGAGGAGTTGAGTAAAGGAGTGAAGCAACTGAAAGATTCTAGGGCTGAGGCTACTCCCTAGTGGATCCCAAAGGTTTCTCCCTGGACCACCTCTGCTGACAGCCCTTTAGGGTATCACAAGTAACCGATTGGGCGGTGCTGAGCGCACTCCTCGGTAACAAACCCACTCTTCCTGCAATGCTCCCTCCTGAGCAACCCCTTCTCTTGCTGGTCAGACTTTAGCCGTTGAGAGAAAGACATTTCACATGGAATGACTAATGAGGAAGGGCCTCAGCCCCCTCAGTTCACATACCAGGACTTTGCAGACCTGTAAGAAGATAACTCTGTGCTTTTTTCTTTCTTTTTTTAAATTTAATTTTTATTTATTTATTTACTTACTTTTAGAGAGAGAGAGAATCAGTTTTATTTAGTTTTTTGTTTCTCGGACACTTTGTTGTGTATGTAGACTGCTCCAGCCCCATGTGCCTTTTTCTTAATGAACAACTCTCATTAAATATCAGGCACCTGACAATCAGTTATCATGGCTGGCGGTCTTAAGACTCAAGTGACTGTCTTGCTGGGCAAGCAGGGCTGATCCCTCTTCTTCTAGGCATTGGCAACGTTGGTCCTGACTTGTTTCAGTTTCCTTGCTGTGGGAGAAAGTTGGTACATGTAAAAAATAGAAAAAAGGAATAATGATAGTACTGGTATAAATTTAGGTGGATGTTTATTGGGATTTGTTGCTCTCGGACCAATTTCACTTGCGCTGCCATAATGAGGGCGGGCATGGGAAGTGGTGGCTGGCCAGAAAGGCAGGCAGGGAAAATGGCATTGGACCTTTGCCAGGCAGCTGGTTTTGCTGGCTAACTGGAAGTTCATGATGGGCTTGGTCCTTCAGAGATTGGCTGGTGGGCCCATCAATCCATTGGAGCTTGTCCACCAGCTTCCCGATTGGCTGTTCTTTTCGAGGGCAAGTTGCCCTATGCCCTGCCCCTTAGCCAGCAGGCATGGCCTCAGTGTCTTGGCTGAAGGCACAGCCCCAGCCACGGTCCATGATGCTGTGAAGTGTGGGCTAGCTGAAGCCCTGCCCCCAGCCGGCCAAACAGTACATAGAACATAGGAAGGTTTGAGGCAAGTGAAAGAGGCTGATCAGAGTCACTCTCTGGTGCTGCAAGAAGGTCTCATGTCCTGAATTTGGCCCTAACTGCCCTCAGGGTACCAGCATCCACCATTCTCTTTCTCTTTCCGCTTCTAACTATCTTGGCCCGATGGAGGAGGGCACCCTCACCTGATGAAGCTCAGCTTCTGAGATGAAGTCTTGGTCTGATCGAAGGTCATTGGAAAAGAGGTGACCCATTAATCCCCAGAGCCTGAGCTGGACAGTCTCGCTCTCTTCAGAAATGCATCTACCGTAAATCTGTCCCTGGTATCCACCTCTTAAATAGGGACCCCATTGTGCGAAATTGCCAAGATAGAACTCCCCTCTCTAGACTCCTGCAAGACACCATTTCTTCTGGACCTCCCTCCTCTGGCAGGAAGAAATAAAAAAAAAAAAAATTCTGTCTCAAAGTAAAACATCTCTTATCTCTCCTAGTTCAGGAAGCCAAACCATTTATTTTTGGCTAGTGGGAAATCTCATCCAGAGCACTAACAAGCTTGCCTCCCACTTCAAATTAAGGAACGTAGTATAAAATCGAGAGAACTCAAGGACAAGGGAAACATGGAAGGCAAATTTTAAAGGCACAACTAGTTGGCAAATATGCTTCCTTAGATTAAATAGTCATGAAGAACTTAGTATCTTCCACGCTGAGTTAGGCTCCAGCCGGAGGTCATGAAAGGAAAGGCAGAACTGCTGACTGATAGAGGCTCCCAGATCAGGAAGGTGCCCCTTAGCCAAAGAGACAGTTTCCTTGGTGCAGGTGCCCATGCTGTTCTCTTTTGCTCATTTATTTTATTTTACTTTTCTTTTATTCAGAGGGAGGCCTTGGCCTCAAGAGTCGTACCAGGGGATGACGTAAGGTGGAACATCACATCTGGAAGTATTATAATGAGAGGCCAGTAAATGGCCACTAAATCTGGATTCCCGTAGGTCTTTGGCATGTGTCAAACAAAGACTTTTGGTTCCTTGCCGGTAAGGCAGCCGTAAATCCAGCAGGGTATAGGGGAAAGGAGAGATGGGATTGCTGACCATCAGAAGCCTCCGGAAAAATGTAGACAGTCTCTCTGGCACAGGCAGGTGCCTGAGCTATGTTCTTTTTCTCTTCTTCAGGTGGGAGCTTCATTCTTTCAAGTTATGCCTGGTCCATCACGAGCCTGCATAACCCACAAATGCCCAAGAAAAGCACCTCATTTTCTTGGCAGACAGAGAAAAGTATAAACTTTAATATCACTTTACAGCTTAGTTTGCTTTACAAAAGGGAAGGAAATTAATTTTCTGTACCAACAGGGAGAATAAAAAATGGTCCATGGAGGAAAACATAAACTATAACACCACACCTTTATAAAAGGGAGACAGAAACAAAACGGTCTAAGGTGCCCTAGGTGCCCTACAGGGGGACTAGAGTGGCGGCTCAGCAGTTGGAGCGCTTGCCGGGCTTTTGTGAAGACCCGGGTTTGAACCCCAGCACCACATACACAACTGAGTGTTGGAGAAACAAAGGCTGATGGAAAAATAAAGTTGATTCTCTCTCTCACTTGCTCCCTGTCTTAAAAAAAAAAAAAAAATGGAGTTGGGGATTTAGCTCAGTGGCAGAGCGCTTGCCTAGCACACACAAGGCCTTGAGTTTGGTCCTCAGCCCTGAAAAAAAAAAAAGTGCCCCACATATGAGTTTTTGCTTCCTGTGCTGAAAAACAACAGCTTTCCCCTCATGAGTAAGTGCCTAAATCATTTTGAGACCAGAGGGAAAAAAAGGTGACACTTTTAAAACCAAGTGGCCGTAAGCCCTCAAGGAGGGTTTACCCTTTTCTTGTACTCTGAGATTCTGCTTTCTCAGTAAGTCTCTTCCTCATGCTAGATAACAGGGGGAGACTTGTCCACATCTGCCTTGGGACAATATAGGCATTGGTCCAAGCTGCAGGGGTAAGTCTGTAAAAGGAGCTTGACAGACTGACCCAGGAACATTTGGGGGTACCCTAGCTCCTGGGGGTTCCCTCTTCACTCCAGTTGGACATGAGGAAGGAAAATGAAAAGATACCTTACATACAAGTCTTCTTTACCTCGAGAACTTTTTCCTGTGGATTTCACAGACTCCCGCATTCGTTAACTATCTGGACTAACTTTAATCTCAAAGTGTACTCTGGTCTGATAAAGATGTCCCGCGTGCTTCTTTACTAGAGTGAATACGGCCTTTTCGTTGTTAAAAATTTCTGTAATTCTTTAAGCTCATTTTTTTAAAGGTGAATTCACCTTTCATCTTACATGCTTATATTCTATTTTCAATCAGTCTTGTTTTATCTAACTATAGAAATTTTTTTTTGACCTCTATTCTTTCTGTGGTCTTTACTCAGAAGTAAGTTATTCAAGAAAAAGCTCCAAAATATTTGTTTCCTTTTGTTTTTTTTTTGTGTGTACACCTATATTGTATGTTTGTGTACATGTGTGTTGTATGTTGTGTCAGCAAGTTACCAAATTGGCTTATAAGTGAATGCGCATATAAATTAAATAACAAAGAAAATGAATCCAAATGACTTTTTGTTCACATGACTTAAATATTTAAAAAGAGATTCAATTTAAATTGGTTAAGCAGATAAGAGTTGTTTAAAATAATTAATCCACATGTTTTTCTAGATGGTCAAGCAATAGAGCGTTGATTTCTATAAATGTTTAAAGTGTAGCATTCATGGCTTCTGGGATTTTTCTTCAGCAGAAAAAGATGGCTTATATTTTTCTGGTATCCTGGTTTTGCAGGTAACCTAAAGTTAATAATTTAAAATGAATAAATTAAGGGCTGGAGTGGTGGCTCAGAGGTTATGGCATTTGCCCTGCATGTGCGAGTACACGGGTTCAAACCCCAGCACCCAGTTACACAACTAAGTGTCAGAGCAATGAAAACCATGTGAAAAACTCAATAAAAATTGATTCTCTCTGTTTCTCTCTCTCTCTCTCTCTCATTGTCCTCTCTTTAAAAAAAAAGAGAAAGAATAAATTAGATCTGACATAAATGGGATTAATCTTCATAGCTGTTAGAGGAGACATCTGATTAATTTACAAAGCCAAAATGCTTATCAACTGCTAAGTAATTTTGAGTCTTTTTTTTTCTTAAAGAGTGAGAAAGAATAAATTTTTTAATTTTTTTTTTAAGAGAGAGGGTCAGTAAGAGAGAGAGAAAGAGACAGAATCAATTTTATTTAGTTTATCATGGACTTTTGTTGCTAGGACAATTCATTGTGTATGTGGTGCTGGGGTTTGAACCCGCATACTTGCACATGCCAGGCAAGCACCGTAACCACTGAGCCGCTGCTCCAGCCCCTGTTTGTTTGGTTTTTGTTTCTCTGACACTTAGTTGTTTAGGTGGTGCTGGGGTTTGAACTGAGGTCCTTGTACATGCCAGGCAAACGTTCCAACTGTTGAGCTGCTGCTCCAGTCCTCAAGTATTCTTGACTTCTCAGATTCTATAAGGTGACATATTTGGGTTTATTAAGTGTGCTTTTATAAATTAATTACTAAAAAAACTGGTTTAAGATTGCTTGGTTTCTTGGGGTTGGGGATTTAGCTCAGTGGCAGAGCGCTTGCCTAGCACACGCAAGGCCCTGAGTTCAGTCCTCAGCCCTGAAAAAAAAAGAGAAGAAAAAAAAAGATTGCTTGGTTTCTTGATCTTCATTAAAAAAGATTAAGTTAAAATTCTAACAGGTATAATTTGATATACAAAGAGTACAAAAGTTTTCGGCTGTGTTTCGATTAAGCATTTGATCTTATTAAGAACCTTAATTGGAAAATTCAGAAGTATTATAAGGATTGTTTCAGAATGCAGATTTAAGAAAGGGACAAGATGTAAAAAGGGGATATAAGAAGTTATAGGTAGGACTGGAGTGGTAGCTCAGCGGTTACAGAGCTTGCCTGGCATGTGCAAGAACTTGAGATCAAACCCCAGCACCACGTGCACAATGAAGTCTCAGCGCAATGAAAGCCATGTGAAAAACTAAATAAAAACTGATTCTCTCTGTCTCTCTCACTGTCCCCTCTTTCTTTAAAAAAAAAAAAAAAAGAAGTTATAGGTATGGAAAATATACTTTGGTATGGAAATTAAAATGAAAGAAGTGTTTCTGGATGAACAAATAAGTGAGCTATAGAGTCTAAGTTACACAAGGTTTATGGAAGATAAATCTCTTAGTTTTGTGATTAAGTTGTTTATAATTGGGCTGTTTATAATTGGTGACTCAGCAGATGGAACGCTTGCCTGGGATGCCCCAGGACCCAGGCTCAAACCCCAGCACCATATACACAACTAAGTTTTGGAGAAATAAAGGCCAGATAAAAAAATAAAATTGATTCTCTCTTTCCTCTCTCTCCCCTTCTCTCTTTCTAAAAACAGAGTTGTCTGTAATTAACACAATCAATTAAAGTTATTTTAAGTATTTTTTTCCTAGGGTCAAATATTAATGTACTGCTATAAAGCCAAAATCTAATTCTGTATGTGTTGAAGTAATAAGGATTTCTTAAAACATTGATCTGTTCTTATGTATCAAGATAATTCCTGGTGTTAGGTTTTATTACATAGGGAAACTAAATCTAATAGGGCTTGTACCTGTTATGAAGTCTTTTAATTGATAGTTCTACAACTGGTTAAATAATCAACTTTTGTTTTAGGTTATTATAATATAGCTGACACCTAATGTGACTAGAACTATATTTAAGAACTAGATTTTTATCTGAGCCTTATTCAAGTGTTATGTAAATCCGTAAAATAAAAATTTATGTGGGGTTACAGGCAAGGTAACCAATAAGTGCTCTATTTTACACATGTACTTAATTAAAAAGGGCCACTGCCATTTCAAATTTTCTTCAAAGGTTAAACATGGTTACTACAAGGACATCCATGTCATTGTGATGGTATTACTGGCTCCTTTGTATATTAGATGTGTTCATGTCCTCCAAGTGTATAAATCATTTAAGGTGTGAAACTTAGGAGACCATTTTACCAAGCTGGTGTTTCCAAACTAAAGTTGTTTATAAAATAGTCTCATTCAGATTTATATGGAAACAACAAGTTTAATCAGGAATTTATTTATGTCATTTAATATTTTGTAGTCAGATAAAAATAATCTGACTCTTTATGATACGGGGTTTTTGAGATGAGGCTGGATTCTCTGTTCCCACTGGTGAATGAAGTCTGGGACACTATAGATTCCAGTACCCAAAACAGCCTGCTTCTACTGTTTGCAGCCATTCCCAGATAAAATTGGGAATTTGGGCTGATTGCAGGTCCCTCAGGTCACTGCAGCCCAAAAGTGTTAGCAGCTACCCAGCTAAGAGTTGGGATTTCCATGGTGCAGCTCTTGGTGTGGTGGGAATTCACCCTGGGAATTCGGCGCCGATCTTCTGGGTCCTTGTCTCCCGAATTTGAAGAATAAAATCCACGGACAACCACGGAAGGAGGAGTAAAAGGAGTAGGATTTATTTAGGAAGCAGAGCAGAGACTCTGCAAGGCGGAGGGGTACCTGGAAGCAGGACACTGTCTAATGGAGGTTAGGACAGGAGTTATATTGATTTGGGGTATGATCATAATTAACATTCATGCCAAGCAGGCATTGAGAAATGCATCAACTCCATTGGTTAAAATGTATGTAAAGCAGGCATTGAAACTGGTCAAGAGCACCATTGGTTAAAACAAAAGGTGGCAAATACTTCCTAGTATCCACCTGTGACCACCCCCATCTCTTAGTCAGGGACTAGGGTGAACCTCTAGGTCTTTTTGCATTTGAAAGCCCTGAGCAAGCCCTGTCAATCACTCTCTGCCTCTGCCAGCTAGCTCTTGGATAGGGGCCCTCTGTCCTGACTACCTAGCCAATTCACTGTCTCTCCTAATCTGTCTCATTTACATTGGATCAAAATTTAACTATATATATATATTTTTTTTTTTTTTTAAAGAGAGAGGGACAGTGAGAGAGACAGAGAAAGAGAGAAACAACTTTATTCAGTTTTTCACATGGCCTTCGTTGCTCCAACACTCAGTTGTGTACATGGTGCTGGGGTTTGAACCTGGGTCCTCGCGCTTGCCAGGCAAGCGACGAAACCACTGAACCACCGCTCCAGCCCATTTAACTATATTTTTGAAAAGTAATATGGCCCCAGATGTTCAGAGGAAGTTACAAAAATCGGCATATATGGCCCTGATCAGTCTTTCGATAATATCCTGCAGCTTGCCACCTCTTCTATAACAAAGATCAGGAGGAGAGGAAAGAAAGGGAACATAGAGACAGGAAGAAGCTGAGGCGCTGGTCAAGGCCCTACAAAGAGTAAGCTTCCAGGATACAAAGGAGAGAAATGGAATAGACCCCAAACCACAAAAAGGGGAAATTACCTGCAGAAATGCCCACAGGCCAAGCAAGCACCACCAAGGCCCTATCCTATCTGCAGTGCAAGCACTGGAGGAATAAATGGCTTGAAGGGGCCCAGGGTCATTTTTTTTTTTTTTAAAGAGAGAGACGGGGGTGGGGGGAGGAGAGAATAAATTTTATTTATTTTTTTTCATCTGGCCTTCATTTCTCCAACACTTAGCTGTGTATGTGGTGCTGGGGTTCAAACCTGAGTCCTTGTGCATGCCAGGCAAGCACTGTAATCGCTGAGCCACTGCTCCAGCCCCCACCCCACCCCCAGGGTCAGTTTTAATGGCTACTATTGAGACAGTTTTAGGAGACATAGTAAAATGGCTATGTAGTCAGGACAAAGGGCCTGCTCTAAGAGCAAGCTGGTGGAGAGTGATGGACAGGGCACATTCAGGGCCTTCATATGCAAATGACCATGAGGCTCACCTGTGGGAGCAACTCCTTTGTCCCTGAGGCGGGAAAACTAAGAAATGGGGGTGAACACAGATGGGAACTTGGAAAAAATTGCTACCTGTTTTGCAGAGATTTTAACCAATGACTTTAGTACCAAGTTTCAATGTCTGCTTTGCATAGGGTTCAATCAATGATGTAGATGCATTTCTCAATGCCTCCTTTAATGGAGCATAATTAATGAATGTTAATTATGCTCCTACCCCAAATCAATATAACCCCTGGCCTGACCTCCATTAGACTGGGTCCTGCTTCCAGGCGCCCCTCCGCCTGGTGGAGTCTCTGCTCTTCTTCCTAAATAAATCCTACTCCTTTTACTCTTTCTTCCATGGTTGTCCGTGGATTTTATTCTTCAAATTCATGAGATAAAGGCCCAGAAGATTGGCACTGAATTCCCGGGGTGAATTCCCACCACACCAAGAGCTGCGACACCCAGCTTTTATTTATTTATTATTTATTTTCAGGGCTGAGGACTGAACTCAGGGCCTTGTGCATGCTAGGCAAGCACTATGCCACTGAGCTAAATCCCCAATCCCAGCACCCAGCTTTTCTTTTTTTTTTTTTTTTTAACTTTTTTTTTTTTTTAAGAGAGAGGGACAGTGGGAAAGATGGAGAAAGAAGAGAAACAACTTTAGTTTTTCACATGGCCTTAGTTGCTCCAACACTTAGTTGTGTACGTGGTGCTGGGGTTTGAACCCGGGTCCTTGTGCTTGCCAGGCAAGCACCAAAACTGCTGAGCCACCGCTCCAGCCCCAGCACCCAGCTTTTAGCTGGAGAGCTGCTAACACTTTCAGCTGTAGACACCTGCAGCCGGCCCAAATTTCCAGTTTTAACCTGAATGGCTGCAAATGGTAGAAGCGGGCTGTTTTGGTTGCTGGAATCTGTAGTGGCCCAGACTCCATTTGCCAGTGGGAGCAGAGAATCCAGCCTCATCTCAAAACCTCTGCATCATCTGGACAGCCTGCAACTAGAAACTTTACCTTCCCACTGAGTTGTAAATAGGACAGGATGATGTTTTTCTCATGCATTCCTGATAGTCCCAGAGAGAGATTTACGTTCAAAACTTTAGGCTTTCATAGCTATAAATCTAGGGCCCTGGGACCACTAAGCTTGCTTCTATTAAAATGTGGTATAGGGGCTGCAGTGGTGGCTCAGTGGTTGGAGCGCATGCCTGGCATGTGCAAGGACCCAGGTTCGAAAACCAACACTACATACACAACTAAGTGTTGGAGAAACAAAGGCCAGATGGAAAAATAAATGAAAAATTGATTCTCTCTCTCATGTTCTCCTTCTCTCTTTCTTAAAAAAAAAAAAAATGTGATATAAGCCCTGAAGTATGGGCCACTAAAGGCAGGATTGGGCAAGCAAAAATTGTTCCAGTTAGAATAGTCTTAAAGGATCCCTTTGTCTTTCCACACCAGAGGCAGTAACAGGCCTATTTTAGGAATCCAAAAAACCAAACGCAGAATGGTACCTAGTCCAAGGCCTTACCATAATTAATGAAGCAGACATTCCCCTTCGCCCTGTGATGCCTGTCTTATACTCTGCCATTTGAGATCCGAGATGCTGGTATTTAGTTTACTGTATTTGATGCCTTTCTCTGTACATCCCTTGACTTTCAATAATAACACTTGTTTGTCTTTGAGGAGCCAAATAGCAGACCTGGTTCCTCTTCTCTCCTACTCAATGTTAATTTTCATTCTGACATTAATTTTTTAATATCTCAGTTTAGCTGATTGGTTCCAAGTTAAAATCTGTTTAACTCCCACAAGCTTTCCAGATGGCCTTTATCATGGACCCCTTAATCAACCCTACCGTTCTTAGAGTGAAATTCAAACTGCCTGCCTCTCTTTGCCCTCTGTCAGCCTGAAGCAGCTAAAGAACTGTCATTGTCCAATTTCCCCTCTTTATAGCCATAAGCGTTTCCTTAATTACAGGGGGTAATGAGACAGGGAGAAAAGTTAGGCAGTCATTGTAGACAGAAGGATGGGGGTTGGGAAGGAGGAAGCTGATGGATGATTTTTATTCTGAGAGGGCAAAAAGCATCTGATATTACAACCCCCCAACCCCTTGCTAATAAGACACACTGCTAACAAAGGTCTTCCAGACACAGGCATCTCTTCTGCTGATGAAGGTGCTCATGGGCCCAGGACAAAAGACTAGATGAGGCCAGAGTTCCTGTGCCCTGCTCCCAGGCATGGAGGAGGGAAGGCAATGATTAATCAAAGGGGGAGAATCTTGAGAGACTATAAGAAAGAAGCCAGACCCACTCTTTGAGTTCTAGGCTCTGAGACTCTCTTCTCCTGGAGAAGTCTTTTCTTTCTATCCTTTCTTTTCTTTTCTTTTTTTCTGAAGAGAGAGGGACAGTGAGAGACAGAGAAAGATAGAAACAACTTTATTTAGTTTTTCACATGGCCTTAGTTGCTCCAACACTTAGTTGTGTACGTGGTGCTGGGGTTTGAACCCTGGTCCTTGTGCTTGCCAGGCAAGCGCCGAAACCGCTGAGCCACCGCTCCAGCCCATTTCTATCCTTTCTTAAATAAAATCTGTCTGCTGTACTTGCCTCAGTGTCCCTCCGTTTCGTTCTTTGTCTCCGGGGAACACGAACCTGACATCCACCACCACCAGCATCAGAGTGAGAATGAAGTTAGGACCCAGCAGGTGCTGTTAGCCCAGGGCCAGCAGCTGTCTCCCTCCTGCTCCCCAAAAGGCTGGAGGCCATGTGTCACTATCTCCGGACTCACATGATCCAGGCTCAGATTTACACTCTTTCCAGGTACACAGTAGGTCTCATTTCATCTTCACTGCAATTCCCCAAGAGGGGTCATGAGTAGCACGAAGTCCTTGAATTCTTATCAAAACATTATTCCAGGGGCTGGAGTGGAGGCTCAGTGGTTATGGCACTTACCTGGCATGCGTGAGTACATGGGTTCAAACCCCAGCATCCACATAGACAACTAAGTATCAGAGCAACGAAAGCCACATGGAAAACTAAATAAAATTGATTCTCTCTCTCTCTCTCTCTCTCTCTTTAAGAACAACAACAACAAAAACAACAACAACAACAACAAAAACTTTATTCCAATAAGCAGAAGTTGTGGGATGAAAAAGCAGAGGTGTAGGGAGGAGAGGTGTGGGAGGCCAGGGGAGGAAGGGAAGCTATGCCTGGTAGCTGCTACAGGAGCATGATGGTTTCTCTGTTTCCCTCAAGGGATCCTCCAATAGGGACATGGCGGGAAACCCAGCCTGCAGAACTTGGGATCAGGCATTTTCAAATGGAAGCAGTGCACCCCAAGGTTCTCCAAAGAAGCTGGGCGCAGGGGCGAACACCTGTAATCCCAGCCATTCAGGAGGCTGAGGCAGGAGGATCACAAGTTCAAAGCCAGCCTCAGCAACTTAGTGAGGCCCTAAGCAACTTAGCAAGACCCTATTCCCAAATAAAATATAAAAAGGGCTAGGATTGAACCCAGGGGTTCTCTACCACTGAGCTACATCCCCAGTCCATTATTATTATTATTATTATTATTATTATTATTATTATTCCAGGGATTGAACCCAGGAGTGCTCAGACACTGAGCCACATCTCCAGCCCCTTTAATTTTTTTTTTTAAAGAAAGAAGGACAGTGAGAGAGAGAGAAAAAGAGAAGCAATTATTTTTAGGTTTTCATGTGACCTTCATTGTTCCAACACTTAGTTGTGTATGTGGTGCTGGGGTTCGAACCCATGTACTTGTGCATGCCAGGCAAGCACTGTAACCTCAGGGCCACCACTCCAGCCTCTAATTTTTTATTTTTTATTTATTTTTTTATTTTTTAAAGAGAGAAGGACAGTGAGCGAGAGAGAGAGAGAGAGAACCAATTTTTATTGAGTTTTTCACATGGCTTTCATTGCTCTGACACTTAGTTGTGTACGTGGGTTGCTGGGATTTGAACCCGTGTACTTTTGCATGCCGGGCAAGCGCCGTAACCACCAAGCCACAGCTCCAGCCCCTAATTTTTTATTTTGAAACAGGGTCTCACTAAGTTGTTGAGGGCCTTGTTAAGTTGGTGAGACTGGCTTTGCACTTGTTATCCTCTGGTCTCAGCCTCCCGAGTTGCTGGGATTACAGGTGTGTCTCTGTGTTTGGCCTATCTTAATTTTTTAGCATGCAAGTATCCGTTTTTCCCAAAGTCATTTGTCGAAGAGATTATCCCTTCCCTATTTTATAATATTGGCACCCTTGTTAAATATCATTTCATTATACAAGTGAGGATCATTTCTGGGCTTTCTCTTCAGTTCCACTGGTTGATGTATCTGTCTTTATGCCAATACAAATGGTTTTAATTTTAGGAAACTGTTATCTAATTTTGACATTAGGAAGTGTAGGCTTTCAGCTTTGTTCTTCGTTTTCAAGATTGTTTGGCTATTTGGGGTTCTTTGAGGTTCAATGTAATCTTTAGGACTTTTTTTTTTTTCTATTTGCATCATGGTGCATATCTGTAATCCTGGCTGTTGGGGAGGGTGAGAGAGGAGGATCACAAATTGAGGCCAACCTCATCAATTTAGTGAGACCGGAAGCAACTGTCTCAAAAAACAAAACAAAGCAAAACAAAACAAAACAATTGGGGATGCGGCTCAGTGGTAAAGTACTCTTGGGTTAAATCCCAGTACCATAAAAACGGAACAAAACAAAACAACTAAAACCAAAACCAAAATCGAAAACCCAAAAACCAAGAACTAATAAACAGATACAGTTGTTGGATACAAAATTAATGTTCAGAAATCAGTTGCATTTCTATACACTGATAATGTAAAAAGAAATTAAGAAAAAAAAATCCCATTTACAATAGCTGACATTACAGACATGCACCATCATGCCCAAAGAGTGGGGAATCTTACCAAATCCTTTTTCTGCATCCTTTGAGATCGTCACCTGATTTTTGTCCTTTATTTTGTTAATATGATGCATTGTATTTATTCGTTTCCATATGTTGAACTATCTTTGCATTCCAGGATCCTACTTGGTCTTGGTGTATCACACTCTCTTTCTCTCTCTCTCTCTCTCTTTTTTTTTTAAAGAGAGAGGGACAGCGAGAGACAGAGAAAGAATCAACTTTATTTAGTTTTTCACATGGCCTTAGTTGCTCCAACACTTAGTTGTGTACGTGGTGCTGGGGTTTGAACCCGGGTCCTCGTGCTTGCCAGGCAAGCGCCGAAACCACTGAGCCACCGCTCCAGCCCCTCTTTTTTTTTTTAAAGAGAGAGAGAGGGAGGGAGAGGGAGAGAAAGAGAGAATCAATTTTATTTATTTTTTCATCTGACCTTTGTTTCTCCGACACTTAGCTGTGTATGTGGTGCTGGGTTTCAAACCCAGATCCTTGTGCATGCCAGACAAGTGCTCCAAATGCTGAGCCACTGTTCCAGCCCTGTATAATACTCTTTTTTTTTTTTTTTCAAAGAGAGAGGGACAGTGAAAGAGAGAGAGATTTAATTTTTTTTTTTAATTTGGTTTTTCATGTGACCTTTGTTGGTCTGACATTTTGTTGTGTATGTAGTGCTGGGGTTTGAACTTGGGTTCTTAGCTGTGCCATTACCGCAAAGCCACCACTCCAGCTCCCTGTATAATACTGTTGATGTGCCGTTGAATTTAATTTGCTAGTATTTTTTGATGATTTTTGCATTAACATTCATTAAGGATTATAGCCTGTCGTTTTCTTGTAATATCTTTTTTTTTTTTTTTTTAAAGAGAGAAAGGGATAGTAAGAGACACACACAGAGAGAGGATCAATTTTATTTAGTTTTTCATGTGGCTTTCATTACTCCAACACTCCATTGTGTATGTGGGGCTGGGGTTTGAACCCGCATCCTTGTGGACACCAGGCAAGTGCTGAAACCACCGAGCCACTGCTTCAGTCCCTTCTTGTAGTATCTTTATCTGGCTTTGGTATCAGAATTATATTGGTCTCATAAGTGAATTCAGAAGTGTTCCTTTCACTTAAATTTTTTGGAAGATTTTGAGAAGGAGTAGTGTTAATTCTTCTTCTTCTTTTTTTTTTTTTTTAAAAAGAAGTTTAGTTTTATGTGATGCTAAGGATCAAACCCAGGTCTTCATAAGTGATAGACCATCGTTTCGCCACTGAGCTACAACACCAGACCATGTTAATTCTTCTTTAAGTGATAGGTAGAAAAATCTCCAGTGATGCCATTTTATCCTGTTATTTTTTTTTTGTTTGTTTTTTGGTGTGTGGGAGGTATTTTTATTAGATTTAATCTCCTTACTAGTAACAATTCTTTTCAGATTTTCTATTTGTTCATGATTCAGTCTTGGCAGGTTATATCTTGTAGTAATATATAATGGCTCCAGCCCCTAAGATTCAGTTATTTATATATTTTTCCATCTGGCCTTTGTTTCTCTGACGCTTAGTTGTGTATGTGGTGCTGGGCTTTGAACCTGGGTCCTTGAGCATGCCAGGCAAGTGCTCCACCCACTGAGCCACCACTCCAACCCACCATTCAAATTATTAATTTGTCAAATGGATCAATCCACTGATGTAGCTACAGTCCTCATGGCCCAATCGGAAGTTGCATCGCCTAAACTATGAACTTTTTTGAGACAAGTTCTCACTAAGTTGCTGAGACTGACTTGAACTTGCGATTCCCCATGCCTCAGCCTCCCAAGTAGCTGATGTCATAGCCGCGCACTACCACATCATGCTAGACTTGTCATTCTTTGGGGTGAGAACCTGACTTATTGTGTCCCATGGAGCACAAGAACCTAAAACTACCTGTGCTGGGCTTTTGTACTTCCTATACATTTAGTTTTGCTTTTCCACTTAGATTCCTAGTAAAGTTTGTTTTGAAAAACTAAACAATCCTTTCCATTGTCCTATGTTAAAAGTTTTAAGAAACACTTTCGTATCCAAGACTTATTTGTTCTTCCTGACAATCCTGTAAGACAGGAATCAGTGACCACATTTCACGGATGAAGATATTGAGGCTCAGAAACCTTACCTAAGGACATACTACTGGTGGCCATGACTCGGATCCCTTGCTGGGCTAGCTGTGTGCACTGCCTGAAGGGCAGGGGCACTTGTCCCAAATACAAGGAGAGCCAAGAGTGTCCCCTGTAGGCCCCCATGGTGGCTGTGTTGCTTCTGAGGCTTACTCATTCATTCCGTAACAATATAGCATTTTAGGACTGAGTGGTGGTTCAGCAGTTACAGCGCTTGCCTGGCATGCTCAAGCAAGCAAGTTCAAACCCCAGCACCACGTACACAACAAAGTGTTGGAACAATGAAAGCCACATGAAAAACTAAATAGAATTGTTTTTTTTCCTCTCTGTCACTGTCCCTCTCTCTCTCTCAAAAAAAAAAAAAAAAGTATAGTTGTATCAGTCTGGTGCACTGGCGCTTGCCTGTAATTTCAGCAACTCGGGAGGCTGAGGCAGGAGGATCTCAAGTTCAAGGCCAGCCTCAGCAACTTAGTGAGGCCCTCAGCAACTTGGTGAGTACAATATCAAAATAAAAAAAACAAAATTTGGCTGTGGGATGTGGCTCAGGGATTGAGTGCTCTTTAGTTCAATCTCTGGTACCCTCCCCCCCAAAATAAAAAAAGAATAGAGTATCTTAAAATCACCAAGTTATGCTATGGATAAATATGAATATACCACAGTGAATTCTACCTTTATGTATATCTATAAAGCATCAATTAAAAAAAATAGCTGGGTGCAGTGGCACATGCCTGTAATCCCAGCGACTTGGGAGGTTGAGGCAGGAAGATTGCAAGTTCAAAGCCAGCCTCAGCAACTTAGCAAGACCCTAAGCAACTTAGTAAGACCCTGTCTCAAAATACAAAATAAAAAGAGCTGGGGATGTGGTTCTGTGGTTAAGAACCTCTGGGTTCAATCCCTGGACCACCCCCACTCCAAAAAAAAAAAAAAAAAAGAAAAAATAAACAATTCTTTACTACCTGTTTTCATTTTAGACACTTATCTGAGGGTAAGGAAAATAGTGAATTTACATTTACAACAATTTTCCCTGCCCCGATCTATCAATTTCTGATAGATTAATTAATTTTAAAGTATTGATGTCTATACTATTTGCATTCTGTATGGTAATCATGATTTCCAAGGGTCTTAAGCGTTTAGTGCTCTGAATTCAGGGTTCAATAACCCTGACTTCTTCATTCCTGCGTTCTTTATTTGATTCATTATCTGGCTGATTGGATTTCAAAGGTTTTTTGGCTCTTGTGTCCCTTGAGTTCTTTCAGCTGGAGACTATTGCTGCTTGGCAGGGGATAAAATTCTTGGGTCACGGGGCTGGAGCGGTGGCTCAGCGGTTTCGGAGCTTGCCTTGTAAGCTTGAGGACCCGGGTTCAAACCCCAGCACCACGTACACAACTGAGTGTTGGAGCAACTAAGGCCTTGTGAAAAACTAAATAAAGTTGTTTCTCTCTTTCTCTCTCTCTCTCACTGTCCCTCTTTCTAAAAAAAAAAAAAAAAAAATTCTTGGGTCACTCACCCCTTTTCTCCAAGCCCTGGAGAAGTTGCTCCATTGTTTGTTTTCCTTTTGTGCTGAGAGATTTTACCCATTCATTTGCTACTTACTTTTCCTTTATGGATGCTCTCTTTCTTCTGAAATTCATCCCCCCCAACTATTTTAACGATGAGATATTTTTCTTTTCTCCACTTTTAAAATTTATTTTATTTTATTTTGAACAGAGAGAGAGAGAATTAACTTTATTTCATTTTTCATATGGTCTTTGTAGCTCCGACACTTAGTTGAGTATGTGGTGCTGGGATTTGAACACGGGTCCTGTCGCATGCCAAGCAAGCGCGATTATTCCACTCATCGACAGCTCCAGCCCCTACACTTTTTTAATTGGTGCATTATAGTTGTGCATGTTCATGAGATTTGTTGCTACATATTTGTACATGCACACAATATAACAATATAATTTTGCCAATATCGCTCTCCAGAATTTTCCCTCTTCCTCCCTATTTCCCACGGCTTGGTTCCGTTTTTTATACTGAACTCCTTTTGAGTTTTAGGAGATTCACCCCAGCTTTTGTTTTCCTTTTTCTTCTCTAGCTTCCTTCCGAGTTTGAGAGAAAACATACAACCCTTAATCTTATGAGTTTGACTTATTTCACTTAACATAATGGTCTCTAGTTCCATCCATTTTCCTGGAAATGTCATAGTTTCTTTCTTCTTTATGGCTGAATAAAACTCCATCGTGTGTATAGACAACATTTTCTTTACCTATTCATCCTTTGATGGACACCTAGGCTGGTTCCATAGTTTGGCTGTTATGAACTGTGCTGATATAAACATGGGCATGCATGTCTCTGTAGCAAGATGCCTTTAATTCCTCAGAGTAAAAGCCAGGAAGTGGTACAGCTGGGTTGTATGATGATTCCACATGCTTGCACACGCTGGGAATGTTTAGTATTTTGAGGATGCTCCATATTGATTTCCATAGTAGCTTACTAATTTCCAGACCCATCGGCAGTGTAAAAGTATTCTTTTATTCCACATCCTCTTCAGCCGAGCCACCACCGCTCTAGCCCCTTAGTTTTTGAGACAGTGTCTCCCTAAGTTGCTTAGGTCTCACTAAGTTGCTGAGGCTGACTTTGAACTTGCAATCCTCCTGCCTGAGTCTCGAGTCACTGGGATGACAGGTGTGCGCCACAATGCACAGCTATTATTTGTATTCTTTTTTTTTTTTTTTTAAGAAAGAGGGGACAGTGAGAGAGAGAGAGAGAGAGAGAGAGAAGTAATTTTTATTTAGTTTTTCATGTGACCTTCATTCCTTGGACATTTTGCTGTGTACGTGGTGCTGGGGTTTGAGCTCATGTACTCATGCATGCCAGGCAAGCACCGTAACCACTGAGTCACCGCTCCAGCTGTATTATTTGTATTCTTGATGACTGCCATTCTGACTGGTGTGAGATGAAATCTCAGTGCAGCTTCCATTTGCATTTCCCTAATTGCTAATGATGTTGAACATGAACATTTTTTCATGTATTTGTTGGCCATTTGTATCTCTTCTTGAGAAATGTCTGTTTAGTTCATTTGCCCATTTATTAATTGGGTGAATTGATTTTTTGGTGTAAAGTTTTCTTGAGCTCTTTATAATACACACACACACACACACACTCACACATATATTTTAAGAAAAAATCAATTTTTATTTAGTTTTTCTTTTCTTAAGAGAGGAGACAGTAAGTGAGAGAGAAAGAGAGAACCAATTTTATTTAGTTTTTCATGTGTCTTTGGTTGTTCCAACACCTTGTTGTGCACTCGGTGCTGGGGTTTGAACGCGAGTCCTCGTGCATGCCAGGCAAGCACCATAACAGCTGAGCCACTGCATCAGCCCCTAAATTTAGTTTATCATGTGACTTTTGCTGCTCTAACAATTTGTTGTGTACGTGGTGCTGGGGTTCGAACCCACATCCTTGCGCATGCCATAATCTCTGAGCCACCGCTCCAGCCTCTCTTTATATACTCTAATATTAATCCTCTGTCAGAAGAGTAGCAATCAAAGTTTTTCTCTCATTCTATGGGTTCTTTCTTCACATTCCTAAATGTTTATTTTGCTGTGCAGACGCCTTTTAATTTGATTCATCCCAATTATTAACTCTTGGCATTGTTTCCTGAGCTGTAGGGATCTTGAAATATTTCTAGTGTACAGAAAACAACACAATATCCAAGCATAAGCTTTTTGAATTTGAATATTTTTCTACATTTGTTTCAGATCCCTTAAAATAAATAAAACAGATACAGTTAAAAGCCTCTGTGTGCAATCCCATATTGTAGTCACCCTTTCCACAGTTGTAGCCTTTACCCTGAATTATGTGTTTGTGAATCCCTTTATTAAAAATATTTTTTGAGGGGCTGGAGCGGTGGCTCCGTGGTTAAGGTGCTTGCCCGGCATGCACAAGTCCACAAAGTCCACGGGTTCAAACCCCAGCACCCACGTACGCAACTAAGTGTCAGAGCAAATAAGGCCATGTGAAAAACTAAATAAAAATTGATTCTCTCTGTTTTTCTCTCTCTGTGTCTCTCTCTATTTCTCTCACTGTTCCCTCTTCCTTTAAAAAAATTTTTTTTTTTTTTTTTTTTTTTTTTTTTTTTTTGGGCTGGGAACAATGGACGATGCTTGTAATCCTAGCAACTCTGGAGGCTGAAGCAGGAGTACTGCAAGTTCTAGGCCAGCTTCAGCATTTTAGTGAGATATTGCCTCAAAATGAAAAACAAAAAGGGTTTGCCTTTCCATTTCCAGTGCACATACATGAACCAGTTTTTTTAAAAAATCATATATGTACATATTCCTAAGAATATATTTTTTAGCATTGCATGTTTTTGTACTACACATAAATTGTATCTTAATATATATAGGCTCTTCTGCAACTTGTTCAAAATTAGATTTATCTATATTGAACTGGAGGCCGTGGAGCATGCCTATAATCTCAGGAACCAGTGGTGGGGGAAGGTGAGGCAGGAGGTTTGAAAATTCAAGGCCAGCCTTAGCAATTTAGTGAGGCCCTAAGCAACTTAGCGAGACCCTGTCTCTAAATAGAAAAATAACAAGGGCTGGGAATGTAACTCAGTGGTAGAGCACCATTGGGTTCAATGCCAGTACCACAAACACACAAAGAAAAAAGAAAATAATTTTATTCTAAATAACTTACAATGAGAGCACAACAGCTTATCTAAAAAGGTCACGTAAACATTTGCTCAGACTGAAATTCTTTTTTTTTTTTAAAGAGAGAGGGACAGAGAGAGAGAGAGAGGAAAAGAGAATCAATTTTATTTAGTTTTTCATGTGGCTTTTGTTGCTCTGACACTTCATTGTGTATGTGGTGCTGGAGTTCGAACCCATGTCCTTGTGCATGCCAGGCAAGCACTGCACTGTAACCCCTGAGCCACCGCTCCAACCCTCAGACTGAAATTCTATACCATCTCAATGAACAGTGAGAACATCCTCTTCCATGGCCAATCATAAGTCAGGATGCTATTAATCGAAGAGGAGAGTCCACTGATGGTTTTACACTTCATGCTTTTACTACCAATTAGATTTTTATGCTAAAATAATTCAGGGATGCCAGTCTTGGTTGTTTAGATGGATCTGTTTTGAACTTCTTGGTTAGATGAATCTATCCCCATGGCCACCCCCCTCCCCGCCACCCCGGAATTGAACCCAGGAACTCTTAACCACTGAACCACATCCCCAGACCTTTTCATTTTTTATTTTGAGACTGGGATTGTCGCTTGGCCTCACTAAGTTGCTGAGGCTGATTTGAACTTGTGATTCTCCTGCCTCAGCCTCCCGGATTTGCTGGGATTACAGGTGTGTGCCTCCACACCTGGCTAAACAAATCGTCTCAACTCCTCATTGAAACCCTCACAAAGCTTTCTGTCAGCTTGGTTCTGGGCACACTTCATAAACGGTTTTATAGGGGGCTGGAGCGGTGGCTCGGCGGTTACGGCGCTTGCCTGGCATGCGCAAATACACAGGTTCAAACCCCAGCACCCATGTACACAACTAAATGTCAGAGCAACAAAATCCCTGAAAAATTCAATAAAAATTGATTTCCTCTCTCTCAAAACAAAACAAAACAACAACAACAAAAAAACGGTTTTATCTCTTGGAAGCATGAGCCACCAAACTATAGCTGCTGTGCTGGCTGGGTTCCCCAAGGCTCGTGGTAAGTGAGGTCAGACTTTGAAGACACAGCATTACTTCCTCCCAGTGGAACTCCCAGCTGAAGCATGACCCAGCGCATGCACCGACAGCAGAGCCCACAGCTGTGCCTGACCTTTGTGGCCAAGCAGCAGCTGCAACTGAGCCCAGTGCATATGGAGGGGCTGCTGCTGGCTGCACAGCTGCTGGAGATGGCTTCGCTTCAGCTCTTATCTGAGGAGCTGTCCTAGCAGGAGGGGACTTGCAAAAAGTATAGCTTCAGTTTCTATCTGCACAGCACTGTAAGTACGTCGTGCCTGGGTGTCCACAAGAGTGAAATTCTGCAAAGATCCTGGTGGCTTCTGGAAAGCAGAGTGGAAGCTATAATAGCTACATGATACCTCTGCTTCTTAATTTTTTTTTTAAAGAGTGAGAGGGACAGTGAGAGAGACAGAGAAAGAGAGAAACAACTTTATTTAGTTTTTCACATGGCCTTAGTTGCTCCAACACTCAGTTGTGTACGTGGTGCTGGGGTTTGAACCCTGGTCCTCCTACTTGCCAGGCAAGCGCCAAAACCGCTGAGCCACCGCTCCAGCCCCTGAATAGTGGCTTTTTAACAGTTTTTTTTTCTTTTCTCCTTCCTGAAAAGCTGCTTGGGCTCCTTGCTGATAACCATTGTTTTTGTAATTTCCCTTTGTAACCAATCAATATGTATTAAAAACTAAATGTATGCTGTAACCTCCAGAAGAGTATAAATTGCTGACATTCCCTTTCTGCAGTGTCTAGAGCAGGCAGCTCTTATGAGCCTTGGTCTGTGCTGCAGCATTAATAAACCTGTTTCCTGAAAATCCCTTGGGTGCTTCGGCCTCATCTGTCCCATTACAGCTAAGTTGCTGAGGCTGGCCTTGAACTTGCAATCCTCCTGCCTTAGCCTCCCAAGTAGTTGATATTACAGGCAAGTGCTACCATTCCCAGTGCTGTTATTTTATTTTATATTTTTCATATACTAAATCACAGCCCTCTCTTTTCTTTTTTTATTTTGAGACAGGGTCTCACTAAGTTGCTTAGGGTCTCACTAAGTTGCTGAGGCTGGCTTTGAACTTATGATCCTCCTGCCTCAGTTACCTAAATGGCTGGGATTACAGGCATGTGCTCCCACACCTGGTTATTGTGTTTTTTTTTTTTTTTGTTTTTTTGTTTTTTTTTAAAGAGAAGGACAGAGAGAGAGAGAGAGAGAGAGAATTAATTTTATTTAGTTTTTCATGTGGCTTTCATTGTTCCATCTCCTCATTGCGTATGTGGTGCAGGAGTTCGAACCCTTGTCCTTGTGTATGCCAGGCAAGGGCTGTAACTGCCAAGCCACCGCTCCAGCCCTTACTGTGCCTTTTTAATTGTGTCTCTCTTTTCTTTCCCTTTCTTAGTGTTGATGAGACAGAAGCAATACTGTAAAATTTTTATGTATTTATTTATTTTTGTTTTGGTTAACACACCTGGCTTCTATTTTTTCCTATTCTTATCCTACCAAGAGTTATTATGAGTTGGTGTGGGGGCACACGCCTGTAATCCCAGTGACTTGGGAGGCGGAGGCAGGAGGATCTTGAGTTCAAATCCAACCTCAGCAATTTAGTGAGGACCTAAGAAAGTTAACGGATGCCTGTCTCAAAATTTAAAAATAAAATTTTTATATATAAAAGGGCTGGTAATGTGTTGATGTGGCTTAGTGGGTAAGTGCCCCTGAGTTCAATCCCCAATACTGAAGAAAAAAAAAAAAAAAAGAAAGAAAAAGAAAAGAAAAATCATCCTATGGTTTGAATTTTTAGTCTGTCGCTGTGGGGTGATATACATGAACACACTTTCCAATATTAAAATCCTGTCTGCATTCATGGCATAAACCCCATGGGTCAAACCCAGATCTTGTATGTTGGAGACCACTGTTTTCCTTGAAGCAAAGCTGAAAGCATACTCAACTAGGGCAAAGACACAGAAAACCAAGAATGCCTGCATGGCAAAAGTCATGCAGACAGGGCGGGAGCTGTGGCTCAGCGGTTCAGGCGCTTGCATGGCATGTGGGAGGGTGCGGGTTCAAACCCCAGCACCAGGTTCACAGTGAAGTGTTGGAGGAACAGAAGCCACATGCAAAACCGAGTAAAACTGATTCTGTCTTTCTCACATACACTGTCCCTCTGTCAAAAAAAAAAAAAAAAAAAAAAAAAGTCACATAGAATGTAGAGGCTTGCTAAAAAGAATACAGTGGCCCTAGCTCCTATCGTTGTTCAAGATAAAGAAATGGTTAGTTTGGGCAATGTTCTGCTCACAAGTTACTATATTCGGATTGGGATTGCTTTCTGTTAGAACAGACTTCTCTGTTGAAAGAAGAAACTGATCTATGGATCGCGAGTCCATTGCTCTCACTGCTTAAGTCAAGAATGATAATAAGAGGTGTGTGGAAAGGAGCTTGGAGTCTCGCCTCATCCATAGAAGAGATGCAGCCTCCTGGTTCTCCCCATCTTTCTTCCCTCAGATTGTCTTTGCCTCTTGGTGTCTTCGTCTTTTTTTTTTTTTTTTTTTTTTTGGTCAAACCTTGTCACTCCCCTTCCAGGTGCCTGAATGACCCTGTGGCATCGGATGCGGCACTCATGCATGCCAGGCAAGGGCTGTATCACTAAGCTACATCCCCATGTCTATATATATATATATATATATTTTTTTTTTTTTAAACAGAGAAGGACAGTGAGAGAGAAAGACAGACAGACAGAATCAATTTTTATTGAGTTTTCTCACATGGCTTTTGTTGCTCTGACACTTAGTTGTGAATGTGGGTGCTGGTGTTTGAACCTGTGCACTCGGGCATGCCAGGCAAGTGCTGTAACTGCTGAGCCACCGCTCCAGCCCTCATGCCTTTTTTTTTTTTTTTTTTTTTTTAGGACTGAGGACCGAATTTGGGGCCTTCCGCATGCTAGGCAAGCCCTCTGCCACTGAGCTAAATCCCCACCCCCTCACGTCTGTATCTTTAAGTACAACACTAGACTCCATTCGCTAAGAGTTAATTTAGATTTGCAGTTATAATCATCACAGATAGCTTCCCAAAGTTTCCTTTATTCCTGTGGTTGCTTCTTGGTGTTGGAAACTGAGGTGAGCTATTTGGTAACACCGGTTTTGCTCTAACAGATACTAAGATATCCACGGGGTTGGGGATTGCCTAGCATGCACAAAGCCCCTGAGTTTGGTCCTCAGCTCTAAAAAAAAAAAAAAGAAGGTTTTGGTCCTGGACTGTCTGGAAGCTGGTGGTTAGGGCTGGGTGGTGGTTGTGTTCAACCACCCCTAGTTTGTGTGTACAAATGACTCATCCTTTTTCTAAGCAGCAGGATAGAGGAAAGGCGTGTCCTCTACCTTTAAGATTATGAGTCTAAACGAGCGTGTATCACTTCTGTCTAAATAGCTGTACCTAGGAAGGGCTGGGGTGTGTGGCCTTTATTTGAACTTAAAAGCAGGAGTTCCTGAGTTGTGAGACAGAAGGGGAAAACTGGGCATTGGCGGTTTCTACCAAAAAGAGTATTTTCTGCTTGCCACAGAAAGTAAGCTGGACTCTATATCCTCTTTCTCTACCTAAGATTTACACAAGATTTTCTTCTCGCTTGTTTATTTGGAAAACTTGCCTATGAAAACCATCAGGGCATGTTTTATTTTTAGTTTCTATCTGGGGGATGTTTATACCACTGATCAGTTTCTTTCTTTCTTTTTTAAAGAGAGAGGGACAGCGAGAGAGACAGAGAAAGAGAGAAACAACTTTATTTAGTTTTTCACATGGCCTTCATTGCTCCAACATTCAGTTGTGTACGTGGTGCTGGGGTTTTAACCCGGGTCCTTGTGCTTGCCAGGCAAGCGCCGAAACCGCTGAGCCACCACTCCAGCCCCATGATCAGTTTCTTAAGATTATAGATCTTCAGATTTTCTTTCTCAGTCAATGTTGGTCAGCCTGTGTGTGTGTGTGTATGTGTGTGTGTGTGTGTGTGTGTGTGTGTGTGTGTGTTTCCCTAATGTAAGATTCCATTAAAGGCACATGCCTTTAATCCCAGGGACTCCAAGGCTGAGGCAGGAGAATTGAAAGTTCAAGGCCAGCCTCAGCAATTGAGTAAGATTTTGACTCAAAATAAAAAAGAAGGGCTGGGGGCTGGAGCAGTGGCTTAGTGGTTACAGTGATTGCCTGGCATGCGCAAGTACATGGGTTCAAACCCCAGCACCCACATACACAACTAAGCGTCAGAGCAACGAAAGCCATGTGAAACACTCAATAAAAATTGATTCTCTCTGTCTCTCTCTCTCTCACTGTCTTTCTCTCTTTAAAAAAAAAAAAAAAAGGGTTGGAGTGGTGGCTCAGTGATTGGAGCACTTGCCTGGCATGTGCAAGGACCCAGATTCGAACCGCACCCCCGCATACACAACTAAGTGTTGGAGAAACAAAGGCCAGATGAAAAAAAAATAAAATTGATTCTCTCTTAAAAAAAAAAAAAAGAGAAGGAAAAGAAAAAGGCGGGTAAAGTGCTCTTGGGTTAAATCCCCAGTAGGAAAAAAAAAAAACCATATCAAATTTATCTAGGGGATAAACTAGTTAGTCTGGTTTAAGAGTTTGGGCCTTCAAGGAAATTTTGTTTCTTTTGTTTTTCTCCAGTGTTCACCCAGTACTAGGCCATTATCAGTTTAGCATCTGCTATTCCCCTTCCTCCTTCTTTTATTTTTTTATTTTATGTTATTTGGTCCTGGGGATTCAGCCCAGGGGTGATTTATCAGTGAACTGCATTCCCAGTCCTTTTTATTTTGAGACAGGGTTTCACTGAATTGCTGAGGCTGACCTGGAACTTGCAATCCTCCTGCCTCAACTTCTGGAGTCCCCAGGATTACAGGCTGTGCCACTGTACAGATGGCTTAGGATTTTCTGGCTCAGGATTTCCTGTTATGTAAATTAAAATCTCAAATCTGCATGAAAAGCAGGTCTGCGTTTAAAATTTCTCAAGAAAAATTTTTCCCTAACTGGACCCTGGGCCAAAACGTAAGAAACCTCCTTGCAATCTCTTTTTGCTGGTGGGAGATTTTTCCTCTGAACTCTTCTTTCCCTAAGGGAGTAGTTCTTGGAGGATTCTTGCATCATGCAAGGACTTTCCAGTTCCTAGTTCCTTGCTGATGTAAGGACTCATCTCTTCTTAAGATGGTCCTTGAAAAATGGAAGCTTGTTGTTTCCAGATACTATAAAACATTCCTTCCCACGCAGAGCTGAAGCATCAACTCGTGCGTATTTGTTTTTTTAATTCCTACTTGCTTGGGTTTTGAAAAATTTCCTTTACTTTCGTGTGAGCTTAGCTATGATTTTAAAAAAACAATCACTGTCATGTTTTGACCAGATGGAAATGGAAGTCTAATTCCTTTTCCTTGACACAATAGCTTTCCTAGAATATGTCTAGGTTGTTTTAAGCTTGTATTGTTTTCTTTTCTTGCAATATGGTGTGCCTGTTGGATTTGAAGAATTTTATTTATTTTAGATTTTTTATTTTATTGTTTTATGCTTTGTTCTCTTCTCAAGGAACACCAGTTATATATTGTTCGATTTTTTTCTGCTTTCCACATTTCTCATTCTTCCCATAATATAATATATATATTTTTTCAGGGCCAAGGACTGAACTCAGGGCCTTGCGTATGCTAGGCAAGCACTCTGCCACTGAGCTATGATAATATTTTGATTTTTCTGCTCTTCCATTTTTTTTCAAGAGAGAGAGTGAGAGAGAGATAGATAGAGAGACAAAGAGAGAACCAGTTTCCTCAGTTTTTCATCTGGCTTTTGTTGCTCTGATGCTCAGCTGTGCATGTAGTGCTGGGATTCGAACCCAGGTCCTCACATATGCCAGGCAAGTGCAATACCACTGAGCCACCGCTCCAGCCCCCGTTTATTTTTCTTTTCTCTCTCACTTATTTATTTTGGTGCTGGGGATCAAAGCCAGAGCTTTGCTCAGGCTGGGTATGTATCGCCATCGAGCTGTATCCCCACCCATTAATTTTTTCAATTTCATTATTTTTGTTTTTTAAAGTTTATTACCTGTTTCTTTCCATTATATTTATTCCATTTTAGAACATGGCATTCGATTTCTGCTATTTTACTTTTTATTTCTCTTCTGAAATCTGCCAATTCTCCCTTCTTCACCTTCTGTTTCTCCGACACTTAGTTGTGTGTGCGGTGCTGAGATTTGAACCTGGGTCCTCCCACATGCCAGGCAAGCGCTCCAACCGCTGTGCTACTGCTTCAGCCCCCTTTCTTCACCTTCTTTTGCTGGATATTTTTTTCTTTGAAGTGTTGCATCTCTTTCTCTCTTTGTGGTACTGGGATTGAACCCAGGGGTGCTCTACCACTGAGCTACATCATCAGCCCTTTGTATTTTTATTTCGAGACAGGTTTCCTTAAGCTGTCCAGGCTGGTCTTGAATTTGTGATCTTCCTGTCTCAGGCTCCCAAGTAGCTGGCATTACAGATGTGCACCACAGTGCCCAGCTAAACTTTACATCTCTCTCTCTCTCTCTCTCTTTTTTTAGAGAGAAGGACAATGAGAGAGAGAGAGAGACAGACAGATAGAATCAATTTTTATTGAGTTTTTCACATGACTTTCGTTGCTCCAACACTTACCTGTGTATGTGGTGCTGGGGTTTGAACCCGGGTCCTCGTGCTTGCCAGGCAAGCACCGCAACCGCCAAGCCACTGCTCCAGCCCCGTCTCTCTCTCTCTCTCTCTCTCTTTTTTTTTTTAACAAAACTTGATCTTTTTTTTGTATTAACTGATTTTTTTTTATTAGATGGATATAGAGATTCAATTGAGGGGGAAACATTATCAAACATTCAAGAACCAGTGTATATATACTTAGTTATCCAGGGCTAATGCCATATCATGGATGCCCAGCTTCGGTTCCCCCTGTTGCTGTTTCCCCCAGAAGAACTCCTGAGTTAAATGGATATCTCGTGGAGGGCAGAGATCTCCTTCTGAGATGATTCCCCCATATTCCCACCCTCCAGTCTCCTAGGAGTTCTTCTTACACCCTCCCCCACCATCCTCCTCCCTACACCTCCAAGTATCCTAGGGAGTCATCTCCCTGTTGCTTTGAGAATCATATAATTTGAAGTTATTATTAGCATAGCCGTATAACATACTGCTTCCTGATGTATTCTAGCTTCCACAGATGAGAGAAACCATTCGGCCCTTGAGTCTCTGAGATTGGGATACTTCACTTAGCATAATTTTTTCCATCTCCATCCATTTCATCTCAAAAGCCATAATATGGTCTTCTCTAACGGCCAAGTAGTATTCCATTGTATATATGAACCAAAGTTTTTGTATCCACTCGTCGAGTGAGGGGCATCTGGGTTGGTTCCATAGTCTAGCTATAGTAAATAGAGCTGCTATAAATATTGATGAAGCCACATCACTGTAATATGCTGATTCTAACTCTTTTTGTCTCTCTCTCTCTTAAAAAGAAAAAAAGAAAAAGAAAACAGATGACAAGGTGGTTATGATGGTGTGTGCCCACCGTTCTAGCTCCTTGGAAGGCCTAAATCCTTGGGAGGATTTCTTGAGCCCAGGAGTTGAGCCCAGCCCGAGCAACTTAGCAACGTGGGTGGGGGTAGAGGAAGGCCGTGTTATAAGAGGTAGGTTTGTTTGTTTGTTTGTTTTCTTTCTTTTCTTCTTTGGTACCAGGGATTAAACCCAGAGATGTTTACCCCCAGCCCCTTTTCCTTTTTATTTTGAGGCAGTGGCAGAGCAGCAAGGGCTGTATCAGTCGCATAAAGTGGAACTCTGTTACATAGTCAGTTGGTGGATTTTATTTTTCCTCTTGGGTACTGAGGATTGAACCAAGGGATGCTTTACCACTGAGCTACATCCCCAGCGCTTTGCATTTTTTAGTTTGAGACAAGGCCTTGCTAAATTGCTGAGGTTGGCCTTGAAATTGAGATCATCCTGCCTCAGCATCTCAGGTTGCTTGGATGACAGGTGTGTGCCTGGCTATTAGTGTGTGAATCTAAACATGGGTGTTAAGAGCAGAAACATGCTACTCAAACCCTTGGGCAGAGCACCCCTAAAAGGGAAATCCAATGCGCCCCTTTTAAATAAAGATTGAGGGACAGTGAGAGAGAGGAAACAGACAGAAACTATTTTATTCAGAAATTTATTTGTTGAACAATCAAACAAGCTTCTAATGAAATATATATATAAATTCTGAAAATTAGATTTACCCCATAGAGCCCCCCCATTTACCCACCCTTATCCCTCCCACTCCTTCCCAATACATCTCTACAAATGCCTTAAGGTGTAGGACATTGCACCTTATTCAGATTTAAAACATGAGAACTGACCTCCTTTCTCCATGGCCAGGGTCTAGGTCCAGCCTCCACAGATGAGTGAAGACATTCGACCCTTGGTTCTCTGGGTTATGCTGACTTCACTCAGCATAATTTCTTCCATAGCCATCCATTTACCTTCAAAGGCTGCAATATCATTGTTTCTAATTGCTGAGTAGAACTCCATGGTATAAATGTTTTTTTTTTTCTTAAGAAAGAGCGACAGTGAGAGAGAGAGAGAAAGAGAGAAACAACTTTATTTAGTTTTTCACATGGCCTTAGTTGCTCCAACACTCAGTTGTGTACGCGGTGCTGGGGTTTGAACCCGGGTCCTCATGCTTGCAAGGCAAGCGCCGAAACCGCTGAGCCACCGCTCCAGCCCCTCCATGGTATAAATGTACCACAGTTTTTGGATCCATTCATCCAGTGAGGGACATCTGGGTTGTTGAGAAACAATTTTTATTTAATTTTTAATGTGGCTTTTGTTGCTCTCACACTTCGTTGTGTATGTGGTGCTGGGGTTTGAACCTGCACACTTGCGCATGCCAGGCCAGCAACATAACCGCTGAGCCACTGCTCCAGCCCCTCCAATGCCCCTTTGATTGAAACAAAAATATTTGAGGTTAAGAACTGGCTGAGGGGTTGGGGATTTAGTTCAGTGGCAGAGCGCTTGCCTAGCACGCACAAGGCCCGAGTTCGGTCCTCAGCCCTGAAAAGAAAAAGAACTGGCTGAAGAAAAGGTCTCCCCTAGTCTGCTACTCAAGACAGTAGGGAAGACAATTTAAAAAGAAACCACTGCTGGGGGTGGGGGTGCATGTCCATAATTCCAGCGGCTCAGGAGAAGGCTAAGGCAGGAAGATTGTGAGTTCAAAGCCAGCCTCAGAAATTTAGGGAGGCACCTTAGAGAGACCTTGTCTCAAAAGAAAAAAAATTTAAAAAGCTGGGGATGTGACTCAGTGGTTAAATGCCCCTGGGTTCAATTTCTAGTACAAAAAAAAGAAAAAAAAGAAAAAAAAAGAAAAGAAACCATGCTGCTACTTTGGAGGCTGAGGCAGGAGGATCACAAGTTCAAGGCCAGTCTGGGAAGCTTAGTGAGAAAAAAAATAAAAATGGCTGTGGATATAACTCCATGATAGAATGTCCTTGTGCTCAATCCCTAGTACTACAAAAATATGAAGTAAAAAGACTGGGCAACTCAAACACTGATCCATAGATGAAGAAGGGAGAGATAGGAGTTCAGGAGGACACTGATCAGGAAGTTTCTGTCTTAGAACAGGTTGCCGTGAGGCAGAGGGCTACAGAGGGAAAGGGTCAACTAGTGAAGTTCCTAAGGAAAACTCAGTGGCTTTTGGTGTGTGCTCTGTGAGGATTGTGGCTGGCGTGGTGTTTGGTCCAATCTGGGGCTCTACAGAGCAAGACAGAGATGCCGCCCACATTGGAAGGGAGGGTGAGGTCAACATTTGAGCCCGGGGCTGGGAGGGTGGAGCTGGCTGAGAACAGTTTCAAACCCTTTGATTTCAGGAGCTGTCTAAACCAGGGTGTGATGGGGCTGTGAGAAAGGAGACAAATGAAAGGAAGCAAGAGAGAAATGTTCAGAGGACCAATTCTAGTCTCAGCTAGGTTAGGGAGAGGAAGAGGAAAGGGTGAGGCCAGAGAAGGGACTTTGGGCAAAGCAGAGGCAGTAGGATTGGGGAGCGGTCCCTTGCTGTCAGGCCAATCTGAGTTTAAATCCTGCTCTACACTTAATCCTGAGCTTCTGTTTCCTCCTCATTAATCACAGACATTGCCCACATCAGAGGGTGGTTGGGATTAAATCAGATAATACGCGCTCAGCACTTGGTGGAATGTCCACAAAGTCAGCACTCTGTGAATTTTAGCTTCTGCCGGCCTGCCTGGCTTCTTTTCTTCCTTCTCAGGAGCAGATGTTTATCTGGACAGAAGCTAGGCAGGTTCAGAAGGGCATTCCTCCCCTCTTCACTCAGGGATGATCTTGTTCCAAGAGACTAGTTCTTGTTCATGCTTATGACTTCACGGTAAATCCAAACATTCCAGGAATCAGCTCCATTTCTTGCCAGATGGAAAGTCCCAAATGCAAGCCAGAGATTGCTGGTGGCTAGAGAGCTGGGTAACTGGGCTGCGGATCATCTTAAAGGGTTGCGTGAATAAACCGGAGGATGTGTTTCCACGTAAGGAATTGATTTCTTATTATGAAGTGGCGTATGGGAAGGCATTGAACTAGATCAAGCTACGTTGTCACCAAACTCCAATCTCTTTGATGCTGGACCTAGATGTTTTGGGAGTTATAAAGGAAAAGGTTGGGTGTAGTGGCACATGTCTACAATCCCAGCAACTCGGGAGGCTGAGGCAGGAGGATCGTAAGCTTGAGGTTAACCTGGGCAATTGAGTGAGGTCGTATCTCAAAAGAAAAAACTGAAAAGGAACTGGGGCTGGATGGTGGTCCACTCCTGCAATCCCAGAGGCTTGGCAGGCTGAGGCAGGAGGATTGCAAGTTCAAAGCCAGCCTCAGCAATTTGGCAAGACCCTGTCTCAAAATAAAAAGGGATGTTACTCAGTGGTTAAGTGCCCATGGGTTCAATCAATTCCAGGTACCAAATACCAAAAAAAAAAAAAAAAAAAAAAAAGGACTAGAGATGTAGCTTTTTGGTAAAGTACAAAGCACATCTGAATTTAATCCCCTCACCACAAAAAAAAAAAAAATCACATGGACATGGTGAATGTAGTGACTGAGGTAACTTGCTCCTTCCTTTTAGTAAGAAACCCTTGACCACAGGACTGAGCACGTAACCCACATTAGCCTATTGTAACACACTCTTCCTGGCCACAGGGATTGGCCTGTGGCCCATTACTGTGAACCAAGTAGAATCAGGGCTCTTTCCTGGATGAACATGTAGGTAGATATTGGGTTTGGAAAATTGGAGGATCATGTGATCATGTTCCTCATTGTGCAGAGAGGCCCTGCTATGCTACAGTAAGAGTGAAGTCAACATGGAAAGAGACATAAACAGTGTGAGAGGAGGATGGATGGATGATGGATGGATGGTGTTGAGTTCCCTGTTCTGGTCATTGATCCTGTGAATTATGGCAGTGACCTTATGTCATGTAATAACCACACCCTTTTTGCTTCAGTGATCTTGAATTGAACTTCCGTTTCTCATAGCTGAAAGATCTTCATTGATAGAATTAGAATGTGATAGAGTCAAGATTCAAATCCAGAATTCGAAGTCTTTTTTTTTTTTTTTTGACAGAGAATGAGAGAGAGAGAGAGAATCAATTTTACTTAGATTTCCATCTGATTTTTGTTTCTCCAACACACAGTTGTGTACATGGTGCTGGGGTTTGAACCTGAGTTCTCATGCATGCCAGGCAAGCGCCCTACCGCTGAGCCACTGCTCCAGCCCCTCCAAGTCTTAACTCCTGTGTAACAACCATTTTCTGGTATTACAAGTTGATCTCTTCAAGTGTCTTTCTTTAAATCACTTCCTCATGAGTAATACCCTATAATTTTTAAAACCACTGTTTGCTCTCCTGAGTCACCTTTCTTTTTCTGAAACAGCCCTTAGTCTTTTTCTGAGATTTAGGATGTTCCCTGGGTTTATCAAAACACACGAAAGCACACCTCTCAAGTTGGGTGTTTCTGGGAGGATGGTTAATGCCTCTGCTTTACGTAGACTCCTGTGAGCAGCAGTCTGACTGGGCGGCGCTGTCTTCTTTTCTTGGCTCTCTCTTCTGGCGAATGGTGCAGCCTGGCTTGAGACTCAAGCCTGCCTGACACCCAGACCCATGTACTTGCTGGGACAGAAGCCAGGCTCTGGCTGTGGGAGGCCAACAAGGAATTGGCAGCCAGAGTGGATGCGTCTGAGGCTCTCTTGAATCAAGTGGCAGGTGACAGAACTCGGGAACTGTGGGCCTTTGCACACTGGCGTTCTGTGAGGAGCAGCAAGTTGAAGGCCCAGTTCTGATGCTCAGTGGTGCAGGGGAAATGTTTTGGAAAATGGTTATGGCTTCTTTTTTCTGCCTTTTTCCTTTTCATTTCCTTCTTTCTTATTCTCAGACAAGGAGATTTAGTATGATAGTGAAATACTGAAGTCTAACTGATTTTAGTCTAAGCTACAAAGCATGTTTTCTTTGGTGATAACAGAATGTAATAAATAATCTCTCTGTCTTTTTTTTTTTTGAAGAAAAAGGGGACAATGAGAGAGAAAGAGAAAAGCAATTTTTTATTTAGCTTTTTTCATTTAGCTTTCATTCATCAGACACTTAGTTGTGTACATGGTGCTGGGGTTTGAACTCATGTACTTGTGCATGCCAGGCAAGTGCCATAACCACTGAGCCACTGCTCCAGCCCAAAATAATCTTTTTTTTTTTTTTTTAAGAGAGAGAGGGACAGTGAGAGAGAGAGAGAGAGAACCAATTTTTATTGAGTTTTTCAAATGGCTTTTGTTGCTCAGACACTTATGTGTACTGGGATTTAAACTCTCAGACTCACGTATGCCAGGCCAGCACTGTAACCACTGAGCTACCGCACCAACACCCATAAATAATCTCTTAATGTATACACAGGTTGACTCTGATGTATGTCATTTGAAAAACCATATTTTATGGGACTTATTTTAATCCTTTTTTTTTTTTTTTCTGTGCTGGGGATTGAACCCAGGGTCCTGAACATACTAGGCAGGGACTCTACCACTGAGCCACATCCCCAGCCCTGTGGGACTCATTTTAAAAAAATATTCATTAGTTACTGATAACACAGTCATTCAATTTTAAGTTAGTAGTGGCAAGTGAATGAATGATTCCAAATGTTAGCTAAGAACAAGTTCTTAATTTTGAAAGAAAATAAAATAGAAAGAAGATGAAGATAAAATAGAAAAGAGATAATTAAAAAAATATTTTTCAGTCCT
>PVKS010004642.1:0-40314 GCA_004027875.1 Aplodontia rufa
TAAGGTTAATGCCCAAGTATTTCATTCTTTTGGAAGTGATGATGAATGGGAGAGATTTTCTGATTTATTCTTCTGCAGATTTGAGACTAGTATAAAGGCACAATACAAATCTTATTGAATGCAGCTAAATTAGTTTGAGATAAATTTGTATGCCATTGGCCTATTATAATCATATATTATTATTTCATATATTTGCATTTTTAAATAATTTCAATCTAAGAAAATCTGACATTTACAGATTATCCTGTCTACAATTATATAATTCTCTGGTGTTCTTTTCTGTGTGGAGTTGAATTATTATATGGCATTACTTGCTTTCTGGTTGAAAACTTCCTTTATTATATCTTTTAAAAAGTAGTTCTGGGAATTCTCACAGTTTTTGCATTGTTGGGAAGGTCTTCATTTCACCTTTATTTTCTGACAAAGAGCTGTTCTAGATATAAAATGTTCATATGACAGAATTTTAGTTGGCATTTTGAATATGTCATTTCACTGGCCTGTGACCTCAGTGGTTTCTGGTTAGAAGTCAGTCTCTCTTAGTGACTCCCTTTTATTTGATGACTCATTTTTTTCTTGCTGCTTAGAAAAATTTCTTTTAGCATTTTCACTGTGATGTGAATGGATTTGGATCTCCTTAAGTTTATTTTTCTTAGAGTTTGTAGAACTTTATCAGTTTGGGGCAGCTTTCTGACATTATTATTAATACTAATATTATTATTACTATTGTTATTTTCTCTTTCTCCTTTCTGGTACTAACTTTATGTGGATGTGCTTAATGATATCTTGCACATTTCTTTGAGGTTGTTGATTTTTTTCTCATTTTTAACTGCTTTTCAGACTATTTAATCTTTATCAATCTATCTTCAAGTTTGTTGATTTTTTTTGTTAGTACAAATTTCTTATTAAACCCATTTAGTGATTTTTTCCTTCTAATTATTGTACTTCTCACTCTAAAATTTCCACTAATTTTTCTTTAACAATTTCTGTATCTTTATTGAAAGTCTTATTTAAGGTATGATCAACTCACTTTCATTACTTAATGCAGTATTTTTTCCCCTAATTCTTTGAAAATATTTATTGTAGCTTCTGTGAAGTCTTTATATGCTAAGTCCACCACATGAACCCTGTTAATGGACATTTCTTATGCCTTTTCCTCCTGGATAGAGGTCATAGTTTTCCATTTCTATGAGAAATGGTAACTGCAGACATTTCTCTACCTTACTCTTTTCCCCATTCAGGAGAAATGCTTAACATTGTGCTAATCACTTTGATGTATGTATATGACAGGAAACAAAAAAGAGGTCTGCAAGTCTTTACATTTTATGTTTCAGAAATTTAAATTCTTTTTGTTTTTTTGAAAGACTTTATAAAAAATGTTTGGGAGAAGCAGAAGTGAGAAAGTGGTATCCCATGTCTATTTATAATCATGGTAAAAAAAGGAATCACATGCATAGAAAAGAAAACAGAAGAGATGGTTAAGAGCAAAAAAGAGGAAATTTATAGGGTCTGTGAGAAAGTGAGAATGAAGATTTGATTCCACAATAGGATTTTTCAAGGTGAGGGAAAAAAGAGACAAAAACCAAAAACAAGCAAAAGCAAAACGTCAGTAAAAGTAAGTATGTCTATATTATGGGTCTAGGTAGATAGAGCCTTAGGAGATTTGCAGTTTCCTTTGCCATACAGTGGGGTAGGAGCTGCACAAAGATATCTATACATTAATTTTCTCTGGTCATAGCAGAAAGACGACAACGGATTTGAAGGAGCCTTGTGGATATGCACATGCACTATCTCAAGAGTGATCTGTGTGTATCTACTTCCCCAAAATAGGGAAATGTAGAACTCAGATTATTTTTGAATATACCATTCACTCAAGAACAGAATCTGAAGAGTACCTTAGCTCTAGATGAGTCCTTAAAACTTAGAAACAACAATAGCATTCTTGAAGTATGAGGAATTTTAATAAAAATTAAGTTGTAATATAACAAATAAAGGAAAAAAGTGTTTGCACACAGAGAGTCAGGAAAACATGGTGAAGAAGAACAATGAGAAGTGAATAATTCTACCATATTTTAAAATATATCTCACACCCTTTATATTTAAAGCAATGTAGCATTGACTTAAGATTATACAGGCATATTGATGATATAGAAAAAATTCCAAGGTATAGACCCATATATTTAGAATTTCTCTCTATATATAAATTTAGTATGCAATAAGGGCAACTTCAGAATTGGTGGGTAGATTTTGTGATAAGTGTTCTGAGATAAGTAAACATTTATATCAAATATATCAAATTGGATCCATTCCTCACATTACACATCAGAATAAGTCTCAAATGGATTAGGTATTTAAATGTAAAAAGAAAAAAAGAAATTAAGCCATATAAGAAGAAAACTCGTAATAGCTCAATTCCTCCAAATCTAGAGAAAGGCAAAATTCTTTCCTTATGATCAAAGAAAACAGTCCCATATAGAAAGCAGAAAGGAAATGATAAATGGAAACACAGTGTTTGTAGCAGTCCATACTGAAAGTTAACTTACCTGAAATTTAAAGAGCCTCTCAAAATAAGAAAGAAACATACCAACAATCTAGGTTTTCAAAAATGGGCAAAAAATAAGCCATGGACAGATTGCAAAAACTAAGAAGAAAATTGCCTTTATGAATAAACATACAATTGTTTTCTATTATTTAAACATACTGATTAAATGTACATTTTTTAAAACCACTAGTGAGAAATGGTGCCTCCATCAGTAACTCATCACATTTTCAACACATTTCTCCTACAGTTTCTAATAAAATATGACATTTGTTACAGTTTGCCAAGATGGAAATTTACAGAAGTCACTCCCTGTACACACTGTCCACCTTACCAATGGCAAGAGTGTGTTATTTCACTCTAGTGCTCCTACAGAGTGTTCCCCTGATCTGTACCTTTGACATGTTTATCATAATGATAAATGCACACCTAGGGCACCAACTTCATCTCCTCTGTCCTGCATTTCAGCTGAGATCCAGTGGAGTGGTGTGGGCAAGTACATAACTTGGGGTCAGATTATTTAGTTCAGTTCCTGGATCCACAAAGTACTGTGGTAAAACTTAGAGTAAGATGTTTATGTATTTTTATTTCCTTTTAAAATCATATGAATAAAATTGCTAACTATCAGTAGGGTTTGGGGGAAAATAAATTATTTGTTATATGCAAAACTCTCATAATAGGGCCAATTTGTAGGTTTAAGAGTTATAGAAATATTCAAAATTATTAACTAGGGAAATAGCATGCATTTTCAAACCAAAGAGATAAGGGAAAGATCATAAAAGGCAACATATTAGGTCTGATAGGGGTGAGGCAAAGGGCTCTGTTCTTTCTATTTTTACTTGCTTAATTTCTATGATACTTGTGACAATAATTATTGTTGCATATTGGAGCAGCTGAGTTCGCACTGTTCTTCCTAACTGGTGTCTAGATGCCACTGATTTCTCCACTTGCTTGTTTCCTTGCTTATCTCATGAGTTTAGAATGTCAATCCAGGTGTTATTTTGAAAGACAGGCTTACAGACCTTTTAAAGTTGTATATCTGAATAAATCAAAGAAATCATTGAAGTAGCTGGGATTATATCCTACAGTTTGGCATGTGTCACTTTGCTACAGAATAAGAGCTGCTGAGCACCATTCCTTCTCAGCATTTTGGGAGAGCAGATGCTGGTCCTGTGGTTTCCAAGGAATGGCTTGAGGATACAGCTTCAGCTTCCTAGAATTTCTGCCCTCTCGAAAAATTGATTGTAATGATAATAGTAATAATATTTCTCTTTTTTTTCTTTTGGAGAGCAAGGGACAATGAGAGAGAGAGAAAAAATCAATTTTATTTAGTTTTTCAAGGGGCTTTCATTGATTGGCTCAAAACTTCATTGTGTATGTGATGCTGGGATTCAAACCCAGGTCCTTGTGCATGCCAGGCAAGCACTCTACCACTGAACCACTGCTTCATCCCCATAATAATATTTCTTCATATGAAAGACTAACATGTTCTGAATCATATACAGAGTGTGCTTAGCTTTACTAATCTTTAACTTAAAACATAAGCAATGCTTCCTAGGAAAAGAGTTTCTGGAGGAGTCACCTACTCTCCTACTGTCTACAGATTTTTCTATCGCAAATCTGGAGCTACCTGCTGGCTGGATCCACTTGTGAATGGTAGCTCTCACTCACAGCCCTATCTAGGCAATGCTGAAAATAATACTGATTCCAGAGGTTTAAGACAGAAATCTACCTAGAAAGTCTGGAATAGAGTAGATGTCTAAAAAATTAATAGAGTCTGTGTAGTCTTTTTTTTTAATTAAGAGAGAGAAAAGGAGAGAGTGAGAGAAAGAAAAAGAGAATCAAGTTTATTTATGTTTTCATCTGGCTTTTATTTCTCTGACACTTAGTTTTTTTTTATTAGAAGAATATAGAAATACAGTTGAGGGGGAAACATTATCAAAACATTAGCAATCAATGGATATAAACTTTGTTATCGAGGGGAAAATCCAGATCATGAATAACCACCTTGGATTTTACCTATTGCAATTTCCCCCAGAAGAACTCATGCGTTAAATTGGTAGCTTATGGAGGAATGACATAGGCTTCTGGGTTGGTTCCCCCATCTTCCCAATCTCCAGACTCCTGTGAGTTCTTCATATACCCTCCCCCTCCCCATCCCCCTCCCTACACCTCCAAGTATCCTATAGAGCCATCCCCCTATTACTCTGAAAGTCTGACACTTAGTTGTGTATATGGTACTAGGGTTTGAACCTGGCGCCTTGAGCATGCCAGATAAGCACTGAAACCTCTGAGCCATTGCCTGAACCCCTACTCTATGTAGTCTTTTCTTTCTTTCTTTCTTTCTTTCTTTCTTTCAAGAAGAATCAATTTTATTTAGTTTTTCTTGTGACCCTCATTGCTCCAAGACTTCATTGTGTATGTGGTGCTGGGGTTTGAACTCACGTCCTCGCACATGCTAGGCAAGCACTGTAACTGCTGAGCCACCACTCCAGTCCCTCCGTGTAGTCTTAATCTGAGCATCAAAATCTAAGTTGCTCTGAAATCCAAAACATTGTAAGTATCAATGCTCAACCAGGAAAGTCTATGCAAATATTACAGTTATTAAAATAAATCCAAAATCTAATACACTTCTCATCCTAAACATTTCAGATAAGGGATATTCACCTGCTTCTTTGAATTCCCTTGAAGGGAAGGCAAGACTTTCTTTAATTTTTTTCTCCTCTTTTTATCCAAATCACTAAGTAAGGTAAACTATGCCCTGTGAATTCAGCAATCAATATTTTATGAAAATTAAAATAAGCATATATGTATTCACTAATTCAGCCTTTACTATCTCCCTCCTCCCAAATATGAGAAGAAATATGTAGAAAGGTATTCAGTTCATCATTGTTTATAACTGGAGAAAACTAGAACCAACCTAAACATTAATTAATAGGGATAGGGTTAAATAAATCACAATATACTCATACAATGAAATAGCACACAGTCTCTAAAATGAACTGAGTAATTCCGTATGCATTTTAAAATATGCATATACAATAAAAATATATAGTATCATTCAGTGTATAAAATGACATTTATTTTTATGTATAACTGTTTTATGGAAGAATGTAAAATACTTTTCACTTTAACTTTGGTGCATTTAGGGAGTGATATATATATATGTACATATATATATACATATATATATATACACATACATACATACATACATACATACATATGCCAAGGCTTAGAGAATTTAAAAAATTTAATTTTTACTTTGCACTTCAGTACTTGAATTATAATCCTTAACATTTAATCTTACATGATTTAAAAATAGTTTTTAAAAGTGGCTCACTAGCTTTTTTTAATCTACAGATCTTTTTAAGTCAAGAGAAAATTGAGATGACTTGGGACATTAATATAATGATATTTTTTCTACTATATATTTCACTTTTTTTCTCTTTAAGTAACTGAAATATTTAAGGTACACAGAAAGTACAGAAAAAGCCATGTGAAACCTTGGACCTAATATTTACAATCTTAAAATTTGAAACCTAATAAATATAAGGCTTAAAGTTCTCATGTATTTATAGATAAATAAACAAAATAATGTTGCTATATTAAATTTTCTGCTTTTACCTTTTCCCTGTGCTATTTCCATTTCTCTCTGGAATCATTACACCGAAGTAGTGTACAACCTCCTCAACCATGTATTTTTACCATTTAATCCTTTTAACAACTCTTTAGGGTAGATATTATTATCACTGCGAATTAACATATAGTGAAATTAAGACTTAGGAAAACAATAATTTATGCCACTTGCTTGGCTAGTAAATTATAGTAAATAATAAACTTCAAATGCAAACTCAGGGCCTTCTCACTAAGCCTTGAGGTATATTCAACTAACAAGTGATATGAAAAATACTGTGAATAGATTTATACTATATGAATCTGTATGGATTAAATCACATTCTTCAACAAAATACATTTGAGTAACTACAAGTACCTAGGATTGTAACTTTGTTTGGAAATAGGGTCTTTGTTGATGTGGGCTAGTTAAGATGTGTTCAGACTCGGCTTGGATGAAACTGAGTTATGACTGAAAAGGACAAGAGATACAGACAAGGAAAGAGGGAAGAAAGTCACTTGAAGATGGATTAAGGGGTTCAAATTATGCAAGTTGCAATGCAAGAATATCAATGGGTGCCCAAACACCAGAAACTGAGAAAATGGCATCAGACAGATTACATTCCAGAGCTTCAGAGAGAATAAGGCCCTGCCAACACCTAGGTTTTGTATTTCCAACTTCCAGAACTACAAGATAAAAAAAAATCACACTTGTTTTAAGCATCTCAGTTTGTGGCATTGGATTATAGCACCCTAGGAAACCAATGCAATTATTCATTTAACATTTGAACAATTTAGGAATATGTGTTTTTTAAAAAAATTTTATTGGTACAATATAATTATACATAGAAGTAGGATTCATTGTGATATATTTGCACATTCATACAGCAAAATGCATTCTTGAACCAAATTTCCTATGTGCAAATTCTGATTCTACTACTAATTGTAAGATTTAGTCAAAGTCCTTTCTCTTTCAGTTTCCTCATCTGTAAAATAATTCTAATGATAAAATCTACTTCATTGAATATTATAATAGTGGCATGAGTGAATATGTGGCTTGTATTTAGAAGATGGACATAATATTACCATGTTGATAATACAAAGTACATACCAAATACATATTGGACAAGATAAGTATGTCTAATTCAGATAATCAGTGATGGTGAAGTAACTCTGAAAGTTTTGCTCCTGGGGACAAAGAGTCTAAATCATCATAATAAAAATTAGATAGTATTTAGAATTTAATGAAAATGACTTTATGACCTATCAAAGAATCTAATGAAGCTGAAGTACAACATAGAAGTAAATTTATAGCACTAATTTTTTGGCATTTGCAACAACTTAGATAAACCTGGGGGATATAACGCTAGACAAACAAGCCAAACACAAAAAGACAAATGCCACATAATTTCACTTGTATGTGGAATCTACAAATTGAAACTCCTAGCTTCAGACAGTAGAATGGTATTTAGCAGAGGCTGGTAGGTGTCTGGGGAAGACAGAGAAAGAAGGGGTAATGTTAGTGAAAGGGTACAAAGTTTCAGTTAAATACTATCTATTCTAGTGTTTTATCAATATATTGCATAGCATCATGATATCGCGACTATCACTAATAACATTGTACATCTAATTACAGCATATATTCAAAATTGCCAAAAGAGTAGATTTTAAATGTTCTTGCATGGATGTTTCCAGATACACTTATCATTTAGTTAACTAGCCTGATTTAATCTTTCTACAATGTGTACATTTATCATGATATTCCATTGCCCTCCATAAATATACACAATTGAAATTTTGTAATTAAATACACATTAAATTAAAAATTCTATGCACAAACTTTTTGTTAATGTTAAAAATACTTAATATTCCTAATAAAACAAACTTCCACAAATTCATTCTCATTTATTCTTGCAAAATGAGACTTGGAAACAAAGTTTTAATTTAAGAACTTGGAAAAATTTGGAACCAGACCAATGACTCACAACAAACTTAGCAGTAAAAATCTATCCATGGAAATCCAGGAATAATTTTTCAAATTATATTCTTAGAAAGACTAAATTATTATTACGTACTCTAGACATGAATATAACTGCAAGGTTTTATTGAAGAGTTCAAAGTCATTATAAACTTACTTGATGCATTGAAATTTAGTTTATAAAATTAGGAATGTTCTGTTTTCACTATCCCATGTAAAGGTAGCATCCAGCTTAAAGTCTTAAGGATATTAGTCATGCAAAAGTGTTTGGAGCTAGTGATGACTCACTTTGTGTTGCTTTGACAGATTTGAACAGATTCCACACCATCCACTATCATCACTAAATAATAGAGGCCAAGCCGTTCCCATCTTCACATCATCAGATCTTGAGCAACCTGTGTCCTGCCATCACTCACAGTCAGACACAGACAGAGCAAGATGAACATCATTCGTTCTCCCTGCCATCTCCATCTATCACTGCCTTGGGGGATTTCACAGAACCTAAGGCAGAGCTGCAAGGAGTGCAGAAATGAGAATACAGAAATGTGTGTCCTTGTACCAACTATGTTATAACAATAATAGAATTTTAGAACGTTAGTGTGAAGGGGGCCTCGTAGATCATCCTGGCCAGTGCCATCATTTTAAAGAAGAGATTTAATGTGAGCAAGGGACTTGACCAATGCCATTTTCAAACCCTCATCAATTACTTATTGAGAAACAGATGGATTGAAGTGAGAGGTCTTCACATACAAAACCTGGACTCCGAATCTTGGACTCATCACCGATTAGCATGATTAGGACAATTCCTGACCTTCATTGGTATTGTTGATTTCCAGCTCAGTAAAGTGGGGTTCTGGAGCCACTGCTTGCTCACATTTATCATGTTCCAAAACAAATGGAAGCATTTCCTCACTTCATGTTGCTTTTGGTCACACCTTCTGTCTTTAATACCTCTCTTTGATTAATTTATGTCATGGAGAACTCCTGTCACCAACCTCTCCTCAGAAGTCTTAGGAATTATTACATCTAAATGTTGATGTCATCTTGTCCTATAAAATCTTAGACAAATACAAGAGGTAGTTGAAATTTGCTTGCCCTTTGGTACACTGCTGCTTTCCCTATTTGGCCATGGTGCCAACATTGTGTGTGTGTGTGTACCCCAAGGGTGGACAATGTGCAGACTGGGGGTGTGGCGAAGTTACACAAGGAATTGTTTTGGTCAGCTTTTTCACTGCTGCCACCAAAAGACTTTACAAGAACAAATTCAGAGGAGGAAGAAATTATTTTTGGACTCATGGTTTCAGAGGTCTCAGTTCATAGCCAATTCAGAGTTTAAGGTGAGGCAGAACATCATGGCAGAAGGGTGTGGCAGAGGAAAGCAGCTCAGGACATCACATCAGGGAACAGAGAGGAGGAGAGCTCTACTCTCCAAGAACAAAATATATACCCCAAGGGCAAGCCCCCAAATGCCCCAGCCATACTCTACTGCCCCACTTGTCTGCAGTTACCACCCGGTTAATCCCTATCAGGGAAGTAATGCTCTGATTACATCAAGGTTCTTACAACGCAGGCATTTCACTTTGAACCTTCTTGCATTGTCTTACCCATGAACTTTGGGGGGACACCTCAATAAGTTCCTAGGTATAGTCAATAACAATTTGGTAAACAGCTTAACATGGAGACATTGGAGAGAGACTGGGTTGGAAGTTAAGCTTCCAATTTCATAATCTCAACAAAAGCTAATTCTGATCAAATTCCTTCTATACAGATTAAAAAAAAAAACAACCAACCAACAAACAAAAAATCCACAGGACCTAGATCTGGATGTTATAAGACACTCCTTTTACCTAAACCCAACTAAATTGAACAACTTTGTGTAAGATCCAGGGACAACTCACAGGCATCTTTCCTATGTCACGCTAGAGTAGAACTGTGGTTCTCAGAAACCTAGCTCACAAATGCCCTATGGATGATAAATGCCCATGTCACTTGTTTGAAGTAGCACTGAGCTCAGTTAACACAAGGCTCACCTCAGGTGTGTATTTCTCAAATCGGGAATGCAATCTTGGTGCTTAACCAGAGCCTTAAAACCATAGAACAAGTATTCCTGGAATGTTATTTTGTTTGAAAATTTAAGAAAGGAAGATACTGTTATTTAACAATTTAAATTATTTACTCATAGAATAGACATATTGTAGAAAACAGATGGCAGAACACCTTCTTTTAGAAAAAAACAGCAACCTAAAGAAATGTCCCATATGTAGGTGCTTAGGGTGATCCCAGGGCACTTGGCTACACCTTTGTTGCCCATGCCCAAAGGCAATGGTGGAGAAAAACTATTCTGGGAAATCCTAGAGTAGAATGGAATGCAATCCTCCAGACTTGCCCTTTGCCTGAAAATTCCTTGATATATGAACTAGGTTACAGCATAAATTATTGGGACAAAAAGTAAACATGCCTAAGTCTTATCCTGAAATCACCATTTGGTGTGCTTAGAATTGTCCCTGTGGATCCTGTATCACCTCGTCTCCTGTCCTGCAGTTTTACATCTCTACTCACATTGAAATTTCAACTTGTTTCTTGAGATTTAAGTATTACTATATTTGAGCTGACACATCATGGTCCTTCTGAAAACCAAAATGAGTATAATGGGCTAATATAGTATGTATCACTAAATGAACACCAGGACTGTCTAGTCAAAGTTCAATCGTACTTTGTTCCTTTTTAATAGCAGTTAGGACTCTCTTTGCTCAGTAAATGATCACAATCCACATAATTTAAGGACAGAATAATATTTTAAGAACAGAAGCTACTAGGAAACATTGTGGTCCAAATATTGACAAATATAACTAAGTAATTCAATAGATGATGTTAGCATTGTATACAGAATACAGTTTTTAATGAAAAATGCAATCTGTATTCAATGTTCCATCTTGTGGGGAGGAAACTAAATGATGTTCATGCTATTCATAACTTCACATCAGAAGCAAGTACAAGGTTCCTATAGGAAAAGGTACATAACACCATGCCGTAGAACAGTTCCCCAGGAAGCCCGCTTTTAGAATCGTGCTACACTTAAGGTTGGGGGACTGGGTGTTAAGTCTCTAACCTTGCTATGCACCAGGCATTGGAGAAGAGTTGCCCTCTGGGGGAGAATGTAACCAAGAGGGAGGTAGAGATGACTTTCTTGGACTGAAGTCAAGTAGAAACTACTAAAAGTGGTCAGCTGTCAACTGCTGACCACTGCACAAATGGGGATCTGCAAAAGGGGATCTGATTGTGCACTATGGGAAACACTCCATCCTGGGTCCACCGGCTGTTCTCCAAAGGACTTACCCTTCTCCATCTAACACAGATGAGTGTGAGAATTGCAGGAGCCATCATGATTATGTTATACAAACCTGCAGCCTGAACGGATACTGCTCTTTCCATAGAACTCCCTGGGATCTTCATGGGCTGATGGGCAGATGAAATTCAGAAACAAGTAAACACAGGAAAGGCCTTTTCACCACCAAATAAGCTTATTTTCAAAATTACTGCTCCCTTTTATTCCCTTCCTGTTCCCCACCAACCAAATTATTTCCATTTCAGGATATCATGATTTGCACTTAATGATTGGGATGTTTGGGTAAGAAAAAGCTTTGCTCTCTTGTGTATATTCACCTATGTAGTGTAATGGCCATTAAATTGATCTTGATAGAATTCATAATACTATTCTTCTGGGTTAAAAATTTCCCCACCAAATAGTCTTATTTCCTTGGTTTTTAGAAAAATCTCTTTCATCAATTTTCTTCTAGGAAAAAGAAAGTAAGAAAATGTACTTTAAAATGCCTTAAAAATTGTTTTCTTTATGTAAAAGCTTAGTGTCCCAAGGTTAAAAGAATATATAAGAATGTCTCTTTTTTTAAGAGTTCAAAAACTTAAAAAATTTATAAGTTTGAAAGGTCACCTAGGAGTGCTCAGGTATAACTTGACTACTTGATGCTAAATACTAGTACAAAATCTTCTTTGTAGAACTCTCTTTATATTTACCTGATCTCATTCCCAATCTGGGATATACTCCTTCCTTTTTCCTTCTTCATCTGGTGTCTGGGGCAGGAAAATAAAGGAAATGAGCTTGGAGATGCTTGACAAAGCATATCCAAATTATGTAGTAATAATAATAATAAAAATAAAAGGGGCTGAAGTGAGAAAAATTATAATGTCCCTTAAATTAAGAGGCAGAGAACGTTAACTTAGGTGTTCCTTAAATCTAAAAGGAATGAAGAAGAAGGATAGGGAAGAGAAGAAAGAGCTTTATAACAACATAATGAAAGTCACTATACTTATTTGTCATAATATTACTTGTAAGGTCAAGAAAATACCGAAGGATATCACATTTAGAGAAACAATGGGAAAGAACAATTTTTGAAGGAAAAGTTTATACCATTTATTATTATTATTTATTTTATTTTTGTATTTCTTTTTCTTTCTTTCTTTTTTTTTTTCAGTGCTGGGGTTTCAACACAAAACCTTATGCCTCCAAGGAAAGAATTCTACTATTCTACTTCTAGGCTACATCCCCAGCATTATTTTAAAAAAAATTATCAAAAGTGAATTATTACATGTGATCTTGTTTTACTTTTATTTAATGTTCTTAATTTTTCTTGGAATTATCAGTTTTTAATTATTTTGAAAATTAAAAAATTTCCATTTAATTTTAAAATGAATGTATTTCATTTCTAATTTTAAAGAGGTACAATGAATGGTTCTGAGGGATTCCTCTTGTTCATTGTTCTTTGTGGTTCAAGCAGAGACCCACTCTTCAAGGGCTGGCATCAGGTAGCAATAGCTGGGGGTGTAGAGGGAGCAATAACCAAGAACATAACCCCTAGGGTCTCTGATGATAAGCTTCAGTTTGTCAGTGCAGTTGAAGTGGAATGTTTCCCTGTTGGCTCATCCCTCGGTAGTTCTCTATTAGGGTGGAAGATGGAAGGCAAGTGCAGGAAGTTCTCATCAGAGTTCTTGATACTACATCAGCATGCCCACATGCTCATCTCTTGGGTTCCCCTGTTGGCAGGGCAGCTGGACTGCAACTTCTCCAGCTCACACTTCTCTCTTCTCCAGATTTCCTGATATTGGGTCAGGTGAGAATTCAGCACACTCTAATCACCTAAGTTGGAAGCTTGAAGGAGTGAGCAACAAATGCAAGTTCCAGTTGATTCTCAGAGCTCTGCCTTATGGATTCCAATATATCTTTGCTTCCCCAATTTTGCATCTGTCTTCTCTGCTCAAGTACCTCCCATGCAGACATTAATTAGACTCCAGAACCAGACACAGGAATAAAAACTTCACAAGCAGAGTATGTAACCAACACTGTTGCTGGATTTTTGTTTTCCCCTTTGGACACTGTCCTAGAGATGTCTCTTGGCACTTACTGCCACCTGGGACCTTCCACCTTTACAAACTCCTCTTCAGAAGCCATTTCCTCTAAGTAAGCTTGGCTTACTTAGAGGGCCAGCTCCAACACTGGGAGATTGAAACATTTCCATTGGTCACAGGATCAAAAGTCAAAAAGAGAAGCTTGTAAGGAAAGGCAGTGTTAAAATTTCATTCTTTCTCCTGTGAAAATGTCAATGTCCCCTGGAGGTATATATTCATTTTACTCTTTCATTTGTATTTGGCTATACTGGGATAGTAATAGACTGATATGTATGGCAGTTTATCATGAAAATCTTTCCGTAGCATAGTTTCTGTGTGTTGGTTAGCACCTGAGGAACATCTTCATTAATTTTCAAAATAGCAATTACAATTATCATTCGTATAGCATTTGGAAAGTAGAATAGGTAAATGGAATATAAACAGAGGTAAATCTCAGGAACAAGGTGGGCATAGTAGAAAAGAGAAGTTTTTGTTTTTTTCTTTGTGTGCCTAGCTCCTTTCTTTCCCTCTTTCTCCTAATTTTACTATACTCTTTAGTTAACAAAGACTGAGATCTGGGACATAATACTTCTATTGGAGTATACAAACCAGTAGTATATATCTATAGTTTATTATTATAAAGATAGATGTTGAATCATAATAATCACATACTTCTAGCATCTTTTCCAAGGTCTACAATCATTTAGCTGATACTTGATCCCTCCCAGGCCCCCACAATGTGAAGCAGTCCATTCTATTTGGGGCATATCTGATGATCAACAGGTTTTCTAAATGAGCCAAAAAGGAAAATTTTCATCCGTTAATCCTACTTTTTCCAATTCGAGGACTGTTAACAAAAAATTTCAATTTTGGTTGCATAGTACAGAGTTAAGAATTATGGTTTTGGGTAAGAGTCATCAGCTGGTAAGCAATATGTGCAAACATGCACTATTATTATTATTTCATATTTTAAAAATCAAATATCTGAAATCTGTTATTAGGTCAATGGATTGAATAATATATTTAAAAATGACCCAAGCTTCTCCCTATAATTAAATTCTTAGAGAAATGTATCCAGATATTAGTCATTCCTACTTAGTTGCAAAGTGCTTTAGAAGCTTTTTCCAGAAATATGTTATTACGTTTTCAAAGATAAATCAAGGTGTGAATATAACTTCTACAAGTAGATCAGTAAGTTCAATTAAATAATGATCATAACATTTGTATATTTTATTTGATTTAGCTTATGGAAAACATAAATTACATTTAACTACTATGACTATTTTTATTACTACAACTAGGTATATGTGTATCTAAATAATTCTTTCAACATTTCATTCTTCATTATGAATAGCTTATCAAATTATATACAGTTACTTAGCAAACATGGTTCTTTATTAAATAATGTATTCATCAATAAAAAATTCAAATGAGAGAGTAAACTGATATTACATATTTTATTATATCTTATATTCTTCTGGAATCCATCTGTGTGTCAGTAGCTCTCATTCTGGAAGGTGATGTTTTTTAATGTATTACCTCAATTTTTGTCCTCATACTCACATTCTCATGTTATTAGCCTCAGCTTATGGGTTTAAAACCTGAGTGACTGAAGCACAGAAAGTCCAAGCCATCGGCACAACGCCACGAAAACAGTGACTGTAGGAGTGAGCTGTGTTTGGTCCCATCCCACTCTGCCCTCCATCTGAGTAGAAGTCACTTCACCTGTGTGGCTCCTTCCTTTTCATTCTGACAGGGTTCTTTCATTGCTGGTATGCCTTTGTCCTTCCTGCACACCTGTAGAAAAGTGTGGCACTGATTTTCAACTCTGATTTACAAGTGGGAGTCAATATTTCCATGTGTGATCTCTGGAAATAAATGTCACTCCTTTCTTAGGATCCAGAAGACTGTCAGAGCCCTGGCCTTTGACCTACAAGTGAAGGGTGCTGATCTGTTTGTGGAATGCATGGAATTTCCAATTGCTCTAAACTGCTCTGGTTGCTCAGTGTTCTTATGCCCAACCTCACCCCACCAGCCCTGCATCCTAGCTTTTATTTTCTCCTTACTATTCTCTGGCAGAGAATACATCCTTCAAATTAAGTCCTTCTGACCAGGTTGTAATGAATTCTTATTCAATCTACTATACTAAGTAATGCATTCTTAATCAATCTGCTATACTAAGTTCCCAGATCTCTAGGATCTATCCATACTCCAGAATGCCACCAGAGTGAACTCTGTAGTAAAGGAAAATCCTTTCCCCTCTTTCTACCCCTAGAACTGGCTGTGTGTAACTTGTTAGGCAAACTACAGATTCTTTATTTATCACCACAAAGTTTTTAATATTCTGGATTTTGCTCAAACCTTCTCAAAATCATATGCGTGAAAACTTTCCAGTGTATTCTACATAGTATCCACACTAAGCTTGGAAAATCTCTTCTGTTAGTTCCTTGTAGCTGCTGAAATATAGCACCATAAACTTAGTTACTAAAACAATAGATAATTATTTTCTCACAGTTCTGGAAACTGGGTTGAAATCAGGATGTTAGAAGGGCTACACTCTCTGGGTATGGGAATCTGGTCTTTGCTTCTTTAAGGATTCTAGTGTCTTCCAGCATCTGTTGGCATGTAGCCTCATCCATCCTCAGTGGTCATATTGTCTTCTCTCATGTTCCAAATCCCTCTCTGTGTCCTTCTTGTAAGGACCATTGTGATTCCAAGTAGGGCCCTCCTGGATACTACAAAATGATTTCCTAGACTTAATTTCCTTAGTTTAATCATGTCTGCTAAGTCTTTGCCGTATAAGATAACACTCTGCAGATTAGGATGTGGATATATCTTTGGGAGTCTTACTTGTCTATTCAACCTATGTCTACAGCTGAGTAGCATATTATCCAAAATTTTTGCAACTTTAAATGATAATATGCTATAGTATTCCATCGTTTCTTTGGACCAGGAGTCTTAGGTGTGGTTTGTCTGTGACTTCTGGCGCAGTCCCTCCCAAGGCCACAGTCATCACAAGACCTGACTTTTTCCTGATTCACTCATGTGTCAGTTCCTTGTAGGTTGTTGACCTGAGGCCTTGGTTCCTTATGAGCTGTTTACAGAAAGTCTCTCTCAGCTCATCAATTTACAGACCAAGACCATTTTGTCAAGCATCTCACATCATGGTGGTTTGGTGCATCAGTAACTGAGCAGATAAGACAGCATGACAGCAAGAGGGGTCTAGCAAGACAAAAGACACAGTCTTTCTAGCCTAATCAAGGAAGTCACATCCATTACTTTTGCCCTATTTTAAGGAATTACTAGATATCCCCTACACTCAAGGTGAGGGGACAACACACAGAAACACGGATATTAGAAAGTAGAGGTGACTGGAGTCATGTTGGACACTTCCTCCTGTAGATTCCAAACACAAAATGCCCTTTCATGATTGCCTGGTTTAGCCTGGGTTTCCTCCTTGTGCTGACACATAGCCACCTGCCTGGAGAATTCTTTCATAGGCTTCTACCCTATCTCAGATGGTATCTCTCCCGTGAAGACTTTGTCCAAATTAGATTGAGAATCCCACAATGTTGATATGATAGAACCTTTGTCACCAGGAGCTGTTTATCCATTTAGCTTGCATTAAACTGGGAGTTTGTTGATTCAGGGGCTCTACCGTCTTCCTTCTATATTCTCAGTGCTTCCCAGGTACAGTGCACTGAATAGCATTAACACTTGATAAGTGATGCTTTGAATATCATTTCTTTTCCCAGTAGCATCATTTTGTGCTTATATGACTGAAATGTGATTATTGAACTTCATGTAGTCATAGTTTGCCTTATAGAATTTGACTTAATCTCTTATGTTGTAGCTTGTTTCTTCAAGTTTATTGTACAAATAAATCCCTTGGGAATTCTGTTGAAATGCAAATTCTTATTCTTCAGGGCTGGGATAAAACTCAAGATTTTGAATTTCTAACATATTTTAAGCTGATGTTCATGATGTTTATCCAAGAAACATATTGTAAATGGTAAAACACAGAAATAGGGGTGGGGATAATGTTAAAGAAGTTGTAGGAGAAAATTTGGGTTCAAACCAAAAGGATTTTCCAATAATAAGATCTGTAAAAAAGCAGGGTGTGTTAATGTGTGTGTAAACTCATTGATGAGTTCATTATTCCTGAATTCAATTGGATATTGGCTGGAATTCCAATTGTTGGGGACTGTGCAGAAGAGACCTAGGAAACAGAATAAATTTGAGTTTCTCACTGATCTATAGGATGCTGTTGTTTTGTCAAAGTCCTTAATATATTCATGAGTAACATGAGTGTCCAGAAACTCCTGCAGTCTTAGCTAGAATTTTTCACATTTTTACCTACTGAAACTCTGTATAAGATTAAATTTAGAAAACTTCAATTGTTTAAAACACATGCTCACATATACAATACACAAAAAATGTGCACACATTATATCAGAAGCATTTCTCTGGTTTTGTGAGACCTGATTGGATAACAAGGGACAATTTAAAGAAAAGATATTCCAATGCAAAGATTTTCCATTTGATATGTAGAGGTTATTTACTATCCCAAACCTCTAATTATGCTGCAGCAAAAACTTATGATCTATCAATGGTTTCCAATTGCAAAATAGTTCAGCAACCCCTTCAAAGAAAACTGATTCACAAAGTCCATGAACCAGAGGACTCTATGTTTATGTCTTTTATTCATGAGAAAAAACCATCAACCCTTCCTCCATTCCAATACCTATTTGTTGCTATAGACAATTCTAAGAGACATGATGTAATGTAATGTTAGGAACAAGAGGTAAGAATCCAGAGATGTGGGTGAAATTCATGTCTGAAGGGAATAACTCTAGTGGTTTTGGTCCTGTCTCTGTGCCTTGGTTCCTCATAAGAGTATCATTTACATGAGGGTTTGGAAAACCTTTTTTGATAAAAGGCCAGATAGTAAATATTTTTTGTTATATGGGTCCTACAGTATCTATCACAAGTATTCAACTCTGCCATGCACAATATATAAGAAGAAGTGTTTCTGTTTTCAAACCAATTTTTCTTTACAGAAATGAATGATGAACTAGATTTATCTATGGGCTATATTTTGCTAACCCCTGTTCTATAGACTCTCTGAGAGACTTTGTGATTTAAAATTAGATAGGATTGGAAAATTTTTATGAAGACATTAATAGATTATACTGACTTAAAACACTTGTGCTTTTGAACAGGAAATGATATGCTAACTCAGAATGACAGAGTTTGCAGAAGATTTTGAGGCAGCAGAGTCAGATAGTAGCAGGGATAATTTTTGATCCAAAGATTTTTCAGGTCCTGAAACTATGCCATATTGAAAGTTAGCTGTTCTATCTATATGTAAGATTCACGTGGATTCTCAGAGGGAATCGTTGGCCTTTAGAGGTCCCTGCTAAGCTTTTTGGGACTGCCCACCTAGGACAGCAGCTGAGAAGCCACAAGGGGAACAATGAACCTGTTGTTGGAACTGAAAATAATGGACTGACTGTAGTAGTTCTGCTCCACAGGGCACCATACAGAGTGCTATGCAATTGTAAATATCCCCTTTCTACTGAAGTACTGGAGGACAGATTCTTTGATATATATTATGCTAAATATTCCCTAGAATCCAACTGCAGGAAGAGAAGACAAAAAGCCTACAAAACCAACCAGTTAATTTGCTATACATTTGTTTCTGTTTCCTCATAACTCAAGGTGCTAAGACAGCGGATGACTTCTCTTTGAGACACATGGATGTTTTTGTAGGTATGGAATGCAGATATGTGTATACAAATGTATTGTTTTTATATTCCTTCAGTGGCACCTTCCTGGAGATAAAAGAGATGGACTTGTGTCATTTGATTTCCCCTGCAGTGTGTTTCCCCTTTCACTTGGTCTTGTTTTGCTTTAACTGATATGGAGTCTTTCCCTGAGAAGATATTAAATAGCCAGGGAGGTTGTTCAGAGAAACTTAAATTAATATCCATTTGCATCTGCTGCCTGGTGCTGTCGCTAGGACCCTGCTTGGGTTCCTGACCAGTTATTGCATTAGTTCTTTTTCCTAGATGTGGTCCTTTCATTTAGTGTTTCTTGAATTGATTCCTGACTCACTCCTACTGTTTTAAACTTTGAGATCCTGAACTTTGACTAGTGGTTTGGAAACTTGGATCCCATTCCCTTCTGCATTCATCCTTGAATTTGATTTTTAAGCTTTTAGTATACCTAAGCTTCAGGAATATTTCCTTGCTGGTCATCAGATAGAGTAGAATAACTATTCCAAAAGGTCAAATTAGAGAGCTCCTGCGCCTAATGAGGCCTCAGAAGTTACCTATGTTAACCCTTTTAATTTTAAATAAAGGCAATGTTCCATGAAGGGATAGAACTATGCAGATGCCACCCAGATGCTGGCTTCCTCCTGCTCTTCCCCATTCTCCTGTCCAGCGCCTATTTGGGGGACAGCTTTGTGTTTAATCAAATCTTCTCTTGACTTTTTTCTGGCCTTAGATTCTGGAAGGAGGGGCATTATTAGCATCATGCCTCACACTCTTGAATTGCTGTCATTTCAAGGACATTTTCTAAATATCCAGATAAGATGCAAGCTGTAATTTCTCAACAGAGAATGATATATGCTAAAAGTGGAATATGACAGTGGAATTCTATGCTGCTCAAGAGCTTTCAGTCCTTGTATCCTCATTGACTTTTTCATTATCTTCTTTATCAATAAAATCCAAACTGAAGACAGCCTGCTTAGACATTTTCTGTTTCTATCATCAAAAGTCTGTATTAGAATCACCCCATCTCGGGCTTCTTCCAAATGACCTTAATTCACATTTACTCACGCAGAGCAATTTAGCTCTCTTTTGTTTCACTATAAGAGTTTGAATGAAGAAGAGTTTAAATTTGGACTTTTTCCCATAGTAGCCTATCAAATAATTTTGATAAACCAGGTTATCTAATAACCAGAAGTGAATCATTGCCTCAGTAAGTGAGGGAACTGGTGAGAGTAAGTAATATTTATTTGTTTCTTTGTGTCTCACAAACCCTGATATCAGGCAGAGAATTTAGACTTAAATTGCAAATTTCCTTCATTTTTAACTCATCATTTTTAATAAATGAAGATGTTGGTTTTGGGATATAAAAGGAAAAGAATATCTCAGCTCTCCATCATGTAAGTGCAGATTGTGTTAAGTGGGACATTCTTAACCATTCTTAAGTTTTCTTCTCCCTGTGTATTTCTCAAACTTTTTCTGACCAAAAGCCAAGTTAGGCAGAGGGCTTGTGATTAGCTTAACCCATTTTACTTGCAGTTGCAGCACCAGGTCCTCTCCTGGGGATCTATATTGTACAGGGAATGCTAAGTTGGGAGTCTCTATTCTTGGATTCTAACTGTTTCTACAAATGACTTAGCTGCATGACTGGGGTTAAATCTTCTACCTGTTTGGAATTCAGTTTTCTAGAGGGACATTTTGGCTGTGAGAAACAGAAAAATGGAGCCACAGAAACTTTATCAAATAGGAGGTTAGTCTCTCCTGTAGCAAGTTATACAACCATCAGCATCTTCCACCATTGGAAAAAGAAAAACAAGCATCAATTTAAATGGAAATAGTTCTGAGAAAGGTAACACACATATTGATACTGCCTAATTAAATTTATATTGATGATTTTAGATTTTATAGACTTAGAAAACAAAGAGATCTCTCCTTTCAAACCTCACACACATATTATTTTGTATTTTTATAGTCTTGCATGTATATCATTTTGTGCTCTAGTCTTTCCATGTAATCTGAGTATTACTATTTCATACAAAGTGGGGTAAGAGGAAATACAAGGGACAGGAATGACTGAAGGAAAGTGTTATAACAAAGTGGTGAAAGAGGAACGGTTCCAGATGAAAAACATGGCCCCTGTCTCAATGTGACAACTTGTGTGATTCCAAAGGTAGGGACATAGTAAAGCAGAGTGGCTACTTGGGCAAGTGGGATTCTCTTCAGGAATCTAACATAGATATTTCAGGTCCAACTTTCTCTTGGCCACTGGTTAGCATTTGATATTAAAAAAGTATTTCAACTCACTAAGCTCACTTTCCTTTGAAGTCAACTATTGCTTTTATGAAAAATGTTGGTTCAGATATTTCTTTTAAAAGACATGTTCTTATTATGTATTTTAAAAGCATTCCAAGGGGAAAATAACTCTCTAACAAGCAATTGGTGCACTAATATCATTATCAAGCTTATGGGAGCCAGGCAGAAAACATATATATGCAATTTCTTCAGAGAAAGATAATAGAGGGTAATAGAGCTAGAGTCAATTGGAGAGAATCTAGACCTTCATCTCAATTTTCATTTGTTTAATATTTTATGGATTCCTAGGTATTTGGGATCCTCTTTAAGTACACAAATATAGAGACTACAATTTTAATTGTATGGGCTTTTTTTCCTAACAGTCGATTTACCCTTCTTAGTATAGAATACATGGACAACATATATTCCCTCTGTTTCAGAACATAGAACTGTGGAAGGTGCATAGATGGCAAGTTAAATATTTCATTAACTGAGGACAAGCCTGAAGGATTCCATGCTTGGAACCATCCAGCTACTGCCCAGGCCTCCAGCCCCCATCCCAGCAGGCATGCAGAACTCTCAAGAGGACCCTGCACTGAACCCTATACCAGAAACTCTGTGCCCAATACTCTGGTTCCAGCACCAGCAGGACACCCCAAGGACCCTGAAACCAGCCCCAGCCCAGCCATTGTACATATCTGTCAAGTCCAGTTATAATGAACCAGATCCCACCACCAATAATCCCAGGTCCCAGTGCAGCATAGATGCAGGCCCATTCTGGCCTCCCCTGCATCTTCAGGACCCCAGCACCCAGCTAAGCATCCATGACACTTAGTTTCAACAACACAGCAGGTTACAGATCCAAGCACTAAATCCTAGATCCAAAAGGTTCAGCAAAACTAGGCTCCAGGCAGAAGCAGCTTTATGGAAAATGGTGATCATCAGAGAGTTGATATCTGATATGACCCTCTGACCTGCAAGGAAGTTCCCAGAGACCTGCCTTGCTTACAAACAGAGAGCATCAATTCAAAGATCTTTCAAAGATGAGGAATCAAACTGAAAAGGTTTGAATCAAAACCACAACTTCCCTACCAAGAAGCCTGTGGACAGGAAGTGGGATGAAAACCTAGAAAAAATTATCAACAATCTGATTACTAAATGGAACAATGAACTAAAACAAAAAGGAAGTAATGAAGCTAAAATCTGTACTCAATTACATCTGAGAAATGATGGAAAAATTTAATAGGCTAACTTCTATAGAAAACAGGACCCTAGAACTTGAAGAAAGAACAGCTGACAATAAGGATAGGCTGAGCAAGCTTGGGCACATAGATTAAAAAAAAAAGATAAAAGGAAAAAAGAAAAAGAAAAGACCTAACAGAACATGAGCAGAATTTTCAAAATGTCAGGAACCAAACCAGAAGAAACAATATAAGAGTAATGGGGATACAAGAAGAACTCAAAATGCAAACAAATTGCATAAAGAGCATTCTCAATGAAATAATTTTTAAAAATTTTCCATATTAGAGTAGAGGAAGATATGCTCATCCAGGAAGCATCTAGTTCATCCAAAAGGCCTAATCAAATGTGAAGCTCACTAAAACACGTCATTTTCAAAATGTATAATAGGGAAATCAAGAAAAGAACATTAAAGTCTACAAGAGAAACATCAAATCACATTCAGAGGCAATCCTATAAGGATCACATCTGACTCTGATTCTACAAGCAAGAAGATCCTGGAAGGTGATCTTTCAGTGTCTGAATGACAACAACTTGCAGTTGAGAATACTATGTTCAGGAAGGCAGTGTCAAATTTGATGGAGAAATAAGAACATTTCATTATAAGATCAAAATTGCAGCATTCATGAACAGAAAACCAGCATCACAAAGAATCCTCAAAGATAAACTGCAGATAAAAAAACAAGCAAATGATCCTCAAAACCCACAAACAGAGAAAATTCAATAAAGGTACATACAATCAATAGACAACCAAGACAGCACAGAACTTACTAATAAAACACAATGACTATTAACCGCAACCACATAACTACTCTAATACTGAATGTGAATGGTCTCATTGTAGAAATCAAAGGACACAGACTAGCAGATTGGATCAAAATTAAAATCCAACAAAATGCTGCTTATAGGAGACCCACCTTACAGCCAATGACATCCACAAATTTAGGGTGAAAGGTTGGAAAAAAATCTACCAGGCATACAACCCAAGAAAGCAAGATGGACTTGCAATACTTATATCCAACAAAATAGATTTCAAACATAAACTAATCAAAAGAGATGAAGAAGGCTACAGCATCATAGTAAAAGGAACAATACAACAGAAAAATATAATCATAGTAAATATATACTCTCCAAACACCAATGCTCTGAACGTCATGAATTACTCCACAATGTAAACCCACATGTGGACTTCAACACAATAATCCTGAGAGACTTTAATAATTCTCTATCACCAATAGACAGATCATCAAAGAAAAAAACAATAAGAGATATCCATCCTAAACAACTACATAATTAAAATGCACTTAACAGACATCTATAGAATATTCCACTTCAAATTGGCTGAATATAACTTCTTCTCAGCAACACATGCATCTTTCTCCAAAATAGATTATATTCTAATTCACAAAGGAAATTTCAGCAAATATAAAAAATATTCAATGTATCCTATCAGACCATGATGCCATGCCCCTTGCAATTAAGATAAAAAATTATAACATCAAACCACATACATACATGGAGATTGATAGTACCCTATTAAATGAAAAATGGATCCAAGAGCACTAGAGATTGGAAATCAAAAAATTCTTGCAAGAGAATGATAATGAAGACACAGCATGTCAAAATCTCTGGAACAGCATAAAAACTTTTAAGGGGAAAATTTATAGCACTGAATGCCTATGTTAATATTCAGGAAAGATCTCAAATAAATAAACTTATGCTCCACCTCAAATCTCTACAAAAGAAAGAACAATATAATCCCAAAGCCATCAGAATACAGAACATAATCAAGACCAGAACTGAAATCAATGAAATCAAGAAGAAAAACCAAAAACCACTAAAAAGACTTGGCAAAACAAAGAAACGAGATGATTTTTCAAATAAATAAATAAATAAAATAGACAGACCCTTAGCCAATCTCACTAAAAGAAGAAAGGGTTTGAAGCAAATCAACAAAATCACTGATGAAAACAAAGTTGTCATGCTGACCCCATATAAATCCAGTGGATTCTCAGAATATAGTTTGAAAAACTATACTCCTCTAAATTAGATAGTGTAGAAGACATGGACAAATTTAAGACAAATGCAACATCCCATATTGACACAGGATGATATTAAAATCCTAAGCAGCCCAATGAAAGGCTGTGAAGTCCGTATAGCAATTAAAAGCCTTCCAAAGAAGAAAAGACCAGTGTTTGATGGATTTTGCACTGAGTTTTACCACACTTTTGAGGAGGAGCTAACACCTCTCCTTATGAAACTATTCCAAGAAATTGAGAAGGAGGGAACTCTCCCAAACACTTCTTATTAGGCAACCATAACTCTGATACCAAAAACCCAATAAAGACACATAAAAAAAATACTACAGACAATATTCCTGATGAACATTGATGCAAATCCTTAATAAGGTTCTAGCAAACTGCATTCAGAAAAACATCAAGATTAGTCATCATTATCATTCCAGGTATGCAAGGCTGTTTCAACATATGCAAATCAATTTAAACGTGATTCATCACTTAAACAGAATTAAGGACAAAAACCATATGATCATACCAACTGATGAAGAAAAGACCTTCAATATAATCCAGCACCCATTTATGATCAAAACTCTAGAGAAGATAAAGATCAAAGGAACTTAACTATGTAAAGGCCATATATGAAAAACCCTCAGCTAGTATAATACTAAATGGAGAAAAGCTGAAAGCATTTCCACTAAACTTGGGAACAAGACAAGCTTGCCCACTCTCACCTCTTTTATTCACTAGAGTCCTCAAGTTCCTAATTGCAGCAATCAGCCAAGAGAAGGAAATCAGAAGAATAAGAACAGGAAGAGAGGAACTCAAACTATCCTTTTTTTTCTTATGACATGATACTATATCTGGAATTTCAAAAAAACTCCATCAGAAAACTTCTAGAGCTTATAAACATATTTAGCAAATTGGCAGGCTACAAGATCAACATCCATAAATCAATAGCTTTCCTATATGCTAAAAATAATAAGGCAGTAGACGAAATCAGGTAATTGGTCCCATTCACAATATCCTGATAAAGAATAAAATACTTAGGAATTAATCTAACAAGTAAAAGACCTCTACAATGAAAATTATAGATCATTGAAGATAGAAATTGAAGAGGACCTGAGAAGATGGGAAGATGTTCCATGCTCTTGGTTATGCAGAATTAATATAATGAAAATGGCCATCGGCCAAAAGCACTATACAGATTTAATGCAATCCCTATCAAAATACCAATATCATTCTTTATAGATATAGAAAAAGCAATTCTCAAATTTGTTTGGAGCAGCAAGAAACCCAGAATAGTCAAAACATTATAAAGCAAGAAAAACGAAACAAGTGGTTTCACAATACCTGATCTAAAACTATACTACAGAGTGGTAGTAACAAAAATGGTATGATTTTGGTATCAAAATAGTAATGAAGGTCAATGGAATAGAATAAAATATTCTCAGACAAAGCTTTAGACATTTGATCATTGACACATGGGGAGAAAATATAATGTGGAGGAAAGACATCCTACTGAATAAATGGTGCTGAACAAATTGGACAGGGATTTGAAGGAAGTTAAAATTGGATCCTAACCCACCTCTCAACTTGCACAAAAATGATATCAAAATGTATCAAGGAACTAGGAATGAAACCAGCTACCATTCAACTGCTAGAAGAAAAATTAGGGCCAACATTCTAGCATATGGGAGTTGGCAATGACTTGCTCAACAAGACTCCCAAAGCAAATGAATTAAGTCAAGAATGAATTAATGGATGCCATTAAACTAAAAAGCTTTTTGCTCAGCCAAGGAATTTGTGAAAACTGTCAAGAGACAACCTACCGAGTGGGAGCTAATCAAGTTCTGTGATTCCTCCAACAGGGAACTAATACCCAAAATTTGCAAAGAACTCAAAAAACTTAATATCAGAAACACAAACAATCCAATCAAAAAATGGACCAGAGAGCTAAACTGAAACTTTTCAATAGAGGAAATTGAACTAGCCAATGAATACATGAGAAAGTGTTTTCATTCACTAGTATTCAGAACTACATTAAGATTTTACCTCACTCCAGTCAGACTGGCAAAGTTGTAGAATACAAACAGTAACAAATCCTGGAGGGGTTGTGAGGAGAGAGGAACACTAGTGCAGTATTGGTGGAACTGCAGATTGGTAAAGTCACTCTGGAAAGTAGTGTGGTGACTCCTTAAAAATTAGGGATGGATCCACAATACCAACCAGCTATCCCTCTTCTGGGTATTTTCCCAGAGGAGTTAAAATCAGCACGTTACAGTGACACAGCAAAATCTATGCTCATAGCAGCTCAATTTACAGTAGCTAAATTATGAAACAAACCCAGGTGCCCCATCACAAGATGAATGGATCCAAAAGCTCTGATACACACACACAATAGAAGTCTACTCAGCTATTCGAAACAATGATGTTGCAGCCTTTGAAGGTAAATGAATGACAATGGAAGAAATCATGCTGAGTGAAGTTAGCCAGAGACTCAAAGTTTGAATGTTTTCCCTCATTAGTGGAGACTAGAACAAAACCCAGGTTTCAGTGAAAGGTTATCAAACTTATTTATTAGTCCCAGCAAAAGCATAGCAACACATAATCTAGGAGAACCACAGATATGTGTATTGGGGGGCAGTGAGGAGGTGTGGAGGGGAAGTCAGAGCAGGGCAGGATTGATAGGGATCTGGAGACAATGATGTAGCATACTCTTTACCCCATCCCCGCTGTGAAGCCAAATAATACTTATGCAATCATTTAATTCCTGAAAATTCACAATCTAAACATTTATATCAGTTGTAGAGGTGAAATAGGGAAGAATCATGAAACTAGTATGTGGGAAATCTGGGGGTAATGCTGTTTTAGAATCAAATGCATATTATAATATTTATATATATTTATTTTTGTAGAATAGCTCAACTACTCAATAAAAATTAATAAATAAAAATTTAAAAATGAAATTTTAAATGAAGTTTTGCAAAATGGGGCCTTGCCTCCCTCCTTGCTCATAGTTAGAGACAGATTGTTTCATTAAAATTAATCCTTCTAGAAAAAAATATATTTCAGGATTCATTAATTCAATTTGCCAGAGTTGTTTAGATTTCTTCTCTTTTAAGCACATAGTTGGATTTCTTTTTTTGGCTTATTTGTGGTTGATTGGAATAATGTCACTAATTTATTTTTTAATTGAATTAATTATAAGCCTAAGTAATGAGCATTACTCCATGCAAAAAATTCCATTAATATACTTTTATGTGAAAATTTTTACATGTTTCTTTCTCTAAGGAGCTAACAATGTTTAGGATGGTCACTACTCATTAGTGATGAGAAACAACAGAACCCTTGGGAAAACTCTGATTATTAAAAGGAGTAAAAAGTATAGCTTTGCTTTTAAGTCATTCAAGTTAGTTTATGCTGACTAATAAAGTCCTCTTCTGAGATCTTTTACCTCAGGCCACAAAGAAAAAAATGAAACTATCAGTGTCATTACAGAAGTTTAAATATAGCATAGGAATAAAAATTGCCTCAACAGGAAGAGAACTGGACCTGCTCCTGCCTTCTGCTTAGGATCACTTATGTGACTATGGTCAGACGTGTTTTCATCAGTTCATATGAGAAGGCAGGATGACAGCATGCCTTTCATTTTATTTACCCAGTTTTCAGATAATTAGTTGGTTCCCTATCAATCTCAGAAGGTGACTAAATATCTTGAATCTGAGTCTGTTGCAGTTATTAAAGTTCAAACTATCCTGTGAAGAAGTCTCTTCATGTTGCTTTCTATGTGCTTTTGCCTTTATGCTACTGGTCTTTGCTACATTCTGTGTTCTCTGGTGTCAAGATATTTCAGACCCGAAACAAGAATAAACCATTTCTTCATTATTGCAAAATGAACTTTATGACCAGATGGTGGACCTGTTTATCATACTACTTTGCTCATGTTTTTCTAAACTTCTAATGAACAGAACTAAGAATAATATGCATACATGATATACTGTGAGTTTATGCTGGTATTTTCAATTCAGCTTTATCACTTCAATATTCGTTCTTAACTTCTTTACCACTTTTTGGAAATAGTGCTCCATGTTTCTGGAAATGAATGTGGAAGTTGAGGTATTAATTGTCTTTGTTCTGACTGTCTATGAAGGCAGTTGTATAGCAATTAGCCTTGAAACAGAAGGATAATGTCTTTCTGTGGACCAAAGCACATATTCATTTCTAATAACATCTCTACAGAGCAAAGGACAGTCTTTAGTCAGAACCAATAGGATTTATATAAATATATTTCTTTGTAATAATTGGCTGTGATTGTCAGAGTGGAGAATCTGAAATCTGAAGAGAGGCCAGCATCAGGCTAGAAACTTATGCAGGAGTTCATGTTGCAATCTTGACACAGAATCACAGCTCTTAATTTTATTCTTTTGTTTTTAAGAGAGAGGGGGAGAGAGAGAGAGAGAGAGAGAGAGAATCAGTTTTACTTAGGTTTTCATGTGGCTTTCATTGCTCCCAGACTTAGTTGTGTATGTGGTGCTGGGGTTTGAACTCATACTCACACATGCTGGGCAAGTGTTGTAACCACTAAGCTGCCATAACTGCTGAGCCACCACTCTAGCCCATCTTATTTTTATTCTTAAGGCCTTCAGCTGATTGAGTGAAGTCTACATATATTATCAAGTGTATACTTGATAAAATCAATGGATTACAGATCTTAACCATCTGTACGAAATGCCTTCACTGCAACATTAGATTAGTGTTTGATTAATTCACCTTGCACTTTTTAAGCTGGTCAAGATGACATAGAAAAGTAACCATCATAAGCAGGGTTGGTCACAGGCTATTATAAAAGAGTTGGTTTCCCAATAGTCTAGATTACTCAATTGTGATGCCAACACACTGTGCATGCAGAATAAATATAGGATTTTCTGTGTCACACTTGAGGGTGTTGAGGAGGAAAGAATGAGAAACCCAAAGCTTATGTTGCTTGCTGTGCCTCATATAGTCTAGAGTAATAGATTCCTTTGTCTTGAACCCCAAACTGTATGTGTTCTGTCAGCATTTACGAAGCTGCATCAGTCTCCTTTGTTAGCTTTCAAGTAGCATAAAAATCTTAGACCTTTCACACTTTTTTTACCTTTTTTCTTTTTATTAAGAAATTTAGTTGTTGAACAATCATAAATGCTTCCAATGAAACAATATAATATATATATACACATATGTATTCTGAAAATTAGATTTACCCCCTAGAGACCCCCCCTCAATTTCCCAGTTCTTGACAGTTATTCATGGGATGTTTTTCTTCTACACAGAGGATTTGGGTAATCAAAATTATAGTGGACAATAGAATTGGAATGCCCTATAATTATTCAACTGCTTGATTCCATCTTAGATACACTGCAGTCTCATATTAACAACACTGATGATATTGCCACTGATTATTATTTTTGGCCATACTGGTTTTTTTTCTTTGCAAATTTTTATCCTTAGCTACACATGTATTATGTTGGTATCTCTCTATTAAGTTTGGTTGTTTAGAAAGATATTTAGGATGTAGGATGAGGTGTTCTGAATTCTTGGGTGTTGTTAACAGTCAGTGTCTTTTACTTTCAGAACAGTTTATTTTTTCCTTTAGGGAGGGACAGTGAAAGAGCAAGAGAGAAAGACACACAGAGAATCAATTTTATTTAGTTTTTCATGTGGCTTTCATTGCTCTGATACTTGGTTTTATACGTGGTGCTGTGGTTTGAACTCGTATACTCACGCTCTGGGCAAGCATGTAATTGCTGAGCCACCGGTCCAGCCCCATAAGAATAGTTTTGTAAAAACTATTCTCTGTCCTTACATATGGAAATATGTTGCTAAGTATTTTCCTGACTTAGAGAATCTATCAGAATATCTGGTGCTAATCCAATTTTTTTCCCCTTATAAGTCACAAGACCTTTTTGCCTAGATGAATGAAGAATGTTTTCTATTGTTTTCCAAGGTTTTGGAGCTTTACTATGATATATCTCAGTAATAATTTGTAATCTTAGGTGGATGGTGAGTTCTTTCAATGTTTTAAGTCATATTTTCTATAACTGCTTTTGAATTTTGATTTTTAGTAATTATTGCCTTCTATGTTCATTTTCTTTGGGAAATATTCTTATCTACATGTTAGATCTTCTTATCCTTAATTTTCATTTTTTTCAAATTATGGTTTTCTTATAACATTTTATTCACTTTTATATCTCTGGCATTTATGTAATTATAGTTAATAAATAAAATTTTTTTTATTTTAAAATAAAAGGGAATTCTGGAAAGATGATGGTTGTTGTGTGCATGGTCCCCGGTCATCTAAAAAGAGAGAAAATAGACAGTAAAACTAAAAGCCTATGTACAACGTTTTCAACAAAGCTATGTGACAGTGTATCCATGCGGACCTGATGTGAGGACAAGCTTTGATAGCGCATCCCTGCACATCACTGACACCTGGGTGAGAGAAAGCAGAGGGAAGCAACATTTGATGTGATGGACCTGAGACTAGGGGACTCCCAAACAGGAAACAGGCTTCACTTCAAAGTGTGGCCCACTAAGGCTTGAATAGAAGTGAGTGGAGGAGAGACCCAGGCCAAGAATGCAGGAGAGACTGCTGCTGTTGAGCAGGACTGGACAGCACTTAGAAAGGATCAAGGATTCCCAGATAAAAGCAGCAGTGGGGGTGGATGACAGAATCAGCTAGTCTCAGAATCATCATTTCAACAGAAGATCTATAGAGAAACCCCATCTCTGTGAGTGCAGTTCTACAATTTCATAAAACCTGAAATACACTAAACATGAACTTCAGAAAAGTCTTGAGAGCAAACTCCCCAAAGAGTAAGTAGGAAAAACAAAAGAGAAAAAAAGAACAGAATTATCCCTGCAGATAATCAAAGCATCTCAGAAAAAGCAGAAGGTGAGCTGAAACTGTAAAGAAAAAAATCTTATCAAAATTAACGAAAATACGTAAGGAAATTTTAAGAAAGTAATCTACACCAGGAGTATGGCGTTCAAATAAGGTGCAAATTCAGGAACTAAAAAAAAATATTATTTAAGGGAAGACTAAAATAGATCATAACAGAGAGTGATCATAATATGTAATGCCTTAAGAGATGTACACAGGGAAAGGAAGGAATATTTCCTAAACTGATAAGAAGACCCTATCTTAAGGAACTAGTACAGATAGAGAAAAAGCTTCAATTCTGTGGCATTTTCCCTTGAGTTTTTTATTTTATTTTATTTTATTTTAGAGAGGGACAGTGAGAGAGACAGAGAAAGAGAGAAACAACTTTATTTAGTTTTTTCACATGGCTTTCCTTGTTCCAACACTTAGTTGTGTATGTGGTGCCGGGGTTTGAACCCAGGTCCTTGTGCTTGCCAGGCAAGCCCTGAGACCGCTGAGCCAGCACTCCAGCCCCTCCCTTGAGTTTTTAAGTGTAATTTCTTTTGAAGTAGAACATACGTATCAAAAAGTGCACCCTTCACAAGTATATGGATCAATGAATTCTCACACAGTAGCAAGCGCATGTAACAGGTATCCACATTAGGAAGAAAGTGCTGTCAATCATCCATCAGCCTTGCTTTTGCCTCTCTCCTTTCCTTATCTTCTGTATGAGTAGCCAATAAAGCACAGATTGGCTTTATTGATTTTGTTATTTATATGAATGAAATCAAACAATGTGCACTTTTGCTTTATCTTTGCCCAACATAATATTTATTATTATCAGTACTGCTGTGTACAGTTAAGAGTTGCATGTTCTCATGTCTATATATTGTTCCCTGTATAAACACACCATGGGTTTTCTTTTTATCCATTCAGGGATAAGCATTTGCGTATCCCAGTTTGGTGCTATTGTAGATAATATAGATAAACTGCTGAGTTAAAGTTGATACATATATTTAGATTCAACAGATACTTTCAACCCCTTTCAAAGAGATTATCCTGCAATGAGCATTTACATTCAGTGCTATGTGAAGCAAGATATCTGATCTGAGCAGGGAAAAGCTATGGCCCAAACTGTGTTTTAGAAAAAAATGTGCTGGCAATTCTTTGTAAGAGAAGATCAAAAGAGGAAGACGACAGAATTAAAGACTAGTTAATACAGAAGAAAATAAGAGATTGAAATATATTAAATGTGATGAAGGAAAAGGTATGGATATGAGTCATTGTATCCTGATCCAACCTGCTAAATCTATGTGAGAGAAAAATAATAACTGTTTGCATAGAAGTTTGAGTAGGTTGAGTGTGCTAAGTTCAGATACATTCTTTCATGCAGAGAGGCCTCAGAGCAACTCTATACCTCTCCTTTATTTCCCATTCTTGCAAGTCCCAAACTGATCCCACAAGTTTCCTGGAACCATATGAAATGACAAATAAAGGACCATATTTTTTTTTACACTTAACTGGTAATGCAATGATTTCAGTAATTCTGGGTCACAAAAATATAAAACACTCATTGAGAAGAATATGCAATTACTGCTTTCCACTTCACACTACTGTATCATTTTTATTTTATGTCATACACAAAAGTTCTTTAAAGGAACTAATAGAGATTGACAGCTCCCGGGCTGCAGCTCTTCCCTCTTAGGCAAATAAGCAGACACCCACTTCTTTATGCCTAGGCTGAGCTACACCCACCCAGATTCCTGTACTAAAAGCCAGAAGTTATAAATTGTAATGGCCTACTTGCTATATTTTCCCCAGCCCAGCCTTCTTCATGAACAAGAAGCATGGCCTACAAAGGGCCTCTGACTCCAGCAAATTCCCCATATCATACACAAGTCTCATTTGGGAGCTGAGACTTCCTATTTTCTACAGTTTTCTTCAATCTTCTGGTAGTGAGGAAATGTGCATATGAACAGACTATTTGTCTCTTATGGGCCCATCTGTTCCTGCTATTGATGTTTCACCTGGAGCCTTAATTATAACTGACTCCAGACAGAAATGCCTGTGACGTCATTGTCAGGAGACTGGGGTTTCAGGTGGGAAATAAGGTGCTAAAGCAGATGGACATCTTCTGAGCAAAGATTTGTTTTGCAAATATTCAATGCATAAAAATAAGAGTAAAAGGAAATATTGAAAATGGAGCAAGAAAAATAATTCCTAACTACACTGTTGCTTTTTATTTTTTCCCTTTCTAACTTACCACATGGTGCCAGTAGTATAGTTAAAAAGAGATCTGTAGGTGTTAGAGCCACACTTTCAGTAAGCCTGGTTTCCCTAGGGAACAGCACAATGGAGTAGACACCCACTTGGCTTATGTGTTAACAGAGGGTTCTGTGGATCCCACGATACTAGCATTCTAGCAGTGAAGACCATTCACAGGAGGAAGGTGTCACAAAGTTTATATAATCCAATTTCTCTCTACATTGTAAACATACTCAGAATTTTTCTAGATTCAGTCCTACTCCCATCTCATGATAAATCATAGCACCATTGTTACAAGAGGCCAGTAGAGGAGATCTCTTCCTCTAGCAACTCTGTATCAGGTTCAGCTCTAGCTAATCAATTCTCAAGGAAATAGCTGGCAATATGTAGGTCCTGACAAAGTGTGAGCTAAAAATCTATAAAATTCCTCATTTAGGTTTGTGAAACACAAACCTAAAAAATACAGAAAAATGGAATGAATTGAAGATTAGACTCAAGATTACAACAAATGTAGGAGGGAGATTGAGAATTCTAAAGTAGTATTCAAATAATAGATATCCAATTCCTAGTTAAATCCCTTCTCTCTTTTTTTTTTTTTTTCCTAACATGATGATTCTTCTACTATTTTTCCATTTACCTTGTCAGTTCACAATCCGCCTAGCAGAACAGGTCAGGAACACCAACAAAGTTGTCAAATTAATGGAAGAGACCTTGTTTTAGACTGATTGAGGACCACATCTCCTTTTCCAAGAATAAAACTCTAAACAAATTTTTATTTTCTTTTATTTTCACTAGATGATTAGGACTTACACAAACACTTAGCCTCACAAAGAATGGGACCTCAGGTCCTTCGTCTTGTAGGGTCAGTTGGGCACAGATCTACATCTTATCAAGGATGCTCAAGGTCAGGGCAATGTTGTCTATCACATAAAGAGCAGATAGTCACTTTAGAGTTTCCTCCTATCCTGCTTGGCATAGCTTCTCTTTATGATACATGCTCTTATTCCAACATAGCATTGTTGTCTAAATTACAATTATTATTACAATTATGTGTAAAATCAAGTTGCAACTGAAAACTTTTATTTGAGGACTAATGGCTCAACTACTAAATCCAGTACTCAAAACCAAAGATAAAAAACCTTTTGTTACAAAGTTGCATCTACTGGATGGTACTTAGAGTCCACAAAGGGAAGAGTTCATCTCTGAAATCTCTTACCAAAACCAGCCTGGAAATAAAGTGGATGTACATGGTTGGTTCAAAAGCCAGAGAGACATTAACAAGCAGAGGAAAGGAGGATAGAAATACAGCAGGAAGACCATCTCTGAAAAATTGATGAGAAAGTACTTGTTTTCATGGTGGCCAATGTCGTTCCTTTATAAGATCCCTCAGCTGGTAGATGTCTGATAAAATCCTCAGTGTGTGGCCCAGACTCAAATCCACACAAAATAGTAGAAGACAGAAAGTGAAATTCAGGGAAGTTTTTAAAAATAAGCCAGAAACTAACAATTTTGCAAAGTCCATGTAAACAGATAAATGCACACATGAGATTCCTTTTCTACTGCAAATCTTGAAAAACTGGATTTTCTTGCCAATATGTTCAATTATGTAATCATACCAATGATCGCTTATGCTTTTATACTGTGATCATCCTCCTTTCTTGCTGTTATGCTTCCTCAAGATGTTTGAATTAAATAATTTACATTTCAGGTGGAGTGTGAGAAAAAAGGTTAGACTGGCTGACTAGCCTGAGACCTCTGTTTGCCAGGACTGTTTCTCAGAAAATCAGTGCATTTTTTCATTTTTCATTTGGAAGCCTTGATTTAGGTTTCCTTCATATCAATTAACACAAAGGTTGGCTGAACATAGGTCATTGGCCAAATCAGCTGATGTGTTTGTAAATAAAGTTTTATTAGGACACAGCTATACCATACCCATTATTTTTTTCTCACTGTTCTGTGACTACTACTATGGTGCAATGGCAGAGCTGAGTGGCAGAGCTGAGCAGGTGGCAGAGAGACTTTATGTTCTGCAAAGTGATAAATATATTATTTGTTCCTTTATGGAATATGTTTGTCAATCTACTACAAACCTTTCAAATTTCTGTCCTTGGGGATTTGGTGAATTTTCTCATCAAGTCCCCCCAGGAAAGTCAAAGATCTCTCTCTAGTCATTTTTGAATTTTTCTCTGTGATGTGGCAGGAAGTTTAGAGCTTGGGTTTCACAAGACCTAAGTTCAAATGTCAGCTTTATTATTTTTATTATTATAACAAGTTTAGAATGTCTCTCCAATTCTTCTATAAAATAGGTTTTGAAATGCTCATTTCACAGGATTTTTGTGAGGATTAAATTCTGGGCACTGAACATGAATTATGTTATGATTCCCTCCTGGGCCATCCATCATTATCCTGTCACAACCTTCCCCCTGTGCCACCTGATTTGAGGTTCCAGTTGGTCGTTGTGTTCTCACTGATTGTATTATCCAGTTCCTTAGTGAGGAAACTGGAACAAATTCAGCTGAAAGGGGATTTGTTCACCTTTGTTAAAGAGAGACCTGGGGATTTGAGCAGACTGCTCTTGTCTCTTAAAAAGGACTAGGCCCGCTCATCACGTGATATACGCTGTCTTGATTTGTTTTACAAAAGAACAAACAGACCTTGTTCCTCTCTACCAGAAAAGAAAAAAAATAGAAAAAAAAAAAGAAGAAAGGTTTATGCTATTTATGTTCCAATATAAAGTTTCCCATATCTAGCTTTTCTGTTGATTGAAAAGAAGTCTCAGCACTTCTTTTCAGACAAAAGTCTTCCAACCAAACATTCTGATTCCCCTTTTTTTTCTCCTTTTGTTGAAATAGACATTTAAGTAGAAATTCAAATGGCAAGAAAGTATTTCTCTTGGACATCTGCATAGTGATCCACACCTAATGCAGCTGACTCAGCACTTGTTTGTCTAATAAATAACAGAGGTCATTCTAGAATTCTAGACACAGGCACAAAACTTGGTTACCTTTATCCTTTCTGATGTCCTTTCAGCATGTGCTGAATGGGCTTCAGGTTTATTTCTGTAGAGTGGAAAGCAGAGGCCAAAGCACTGATCCACTGGCAGGGCTGACTTCTTCCTGCTAACTAAGTATGTGAACTAAGATGACTTGTGTCTTCCCCCAAAGTTTTGTACTCCATTCCTTATATAATTGTCAGATTGATTATTTATTCTACTTTGTTATGTTTGGCAACTGCTATAGGATAAGTCATTTTTCTAAAAGATTGTCTAGCCAGTCTACAATTAATCAGTCTTATTAATAATTAGTCTTCTATTTATCTTGAAATCTTATTTATTTTGTCTTGCAGTTGACCATTAACAATTCAATTTTTTTGTTTCATAAAAATATTATACAGCATGGATAAGGTTATTAATTGAGATCACCAATTTTATTTCTCTAGAGGATGTAGATGAATAGTAAAATCTATTTAAAACCCCATGTTCTCATTTATAGTGTTATTTCTCAGTAGTATCCTTTCAATTCTCCAGTTTCACATACTTTGAGCGCTAGTTATACTGAACATAATTCTTTTTCATTATACCAGGTCAGCATGGGAAATGAGGGCAGCTGAGGTCCCGGTGGTAGCTCTGCTGGCAGTGGGGAGAAGAAAGAAAGTGTCCATGGTAACCACTGTTCAGGTAGGAGGACTCAGTCCCAAGCCTTAGACAAATTTCTTCCAGGAAGGGGGATTCTGAGGATCCCCAATAAGAGCACGAAATGCAAAGAAAACTCCAGCAGTCTCTGTATTGAAATGAAGCCACAGGAAGGGAAAATTTAATTGAGCATCAAGAGTCCTCTAATGACATCCAAATTCTGTATCTTATTCATTATTTTGTCTTTAGCTTCTAACACAATGCCAAACAAATAGTACGCTTTTAGTAAATATTGAGTTGTCCTTGGAGATTATTCTTGGTACTATACTAATGAGTCATTTTGCAAAGGGTCTGATTAAAATAATCCTGCTCAAATTTATATTTCACTTTCTAGATATCTATACGCTTACAAACATTTATAAGCCTTTTTATAGCATGGCATATAAAGAAAATGGATAAAAACCTTAGATGGAATTTCTCTGGTCAGAAATTCATCTATCACCAAAAGGAAAAAGATTTATGTTCCAATATAAGGGTTCTTGGCTTCAGATCTTTGCTGATTGAAATCTTAGCACTATTTTGGGAAAAGTGTTCTAACCAAATATCTTGGTCGCCTTTTTGTATAGACATTTAAATAGAAATCAAAATAAAAAAGGAGAGCAAATATTTCTTTCCTTCTTTTTTTGGTACTAGAGATTGAGCCTGAGTGTGCTTTACCACTGAGCTACATCCCAAGCTCTTTTTATTTTTCATTTTGAGGTGGGGGGCTCACTAAGTTGTGAAGGTTGTGGTGAAGTTGCTGAGGCTGGTCTTGAAGTTGTGATTCTCCAACCTCATTACCATGCCCAGTCAGGGAGTAAATATTTCCACTCTGCTACCCCAACATTCTACTGATGTAAAAAGCTACCAAAAAGCGAAGATTAAATGAGATAAATGATGTACAGTGTCTTGTGCACAGTTAAGAACATAATAAACACTCGTTTTCCTACTTCTCACTTTTGGAAAATGGTACCGGAAGATAAAGGGAGAAGATCCATGCAGGCCCTGAGACCAGATCCTATAGTAGGGCTGGGAATCAATTTCAAACCTCATCCACTACTTCTGAACTCCCTTGACTGCTGATCACAGCCATGTGGGGGGAGGGTGGGAGGGGTCGTGGAAGGACGGTCACATGTTCCCCTGTGGGTTTGTGTTGCCCACTGAGACTGCCACAGTCATTGTGTCTGTGCTCCAGGCTGCTCTATTATTAGATTCAGCTGCTGTTTCTCCTCCAGCTGTGTGTCCATCAGGGTCCATTGCAGAATACCAATCTGTCCTCGCGTGACACAAAAGCAGCACGGCAGTCTTTTAAAAAATATTCCCAGAACTCTGAGGCTTCCAGTAGGCTCAACCCTCAGTGGCCTCTGCTTGGAAGACATTGTTCTCGAAGTTACCAAGGTCTCCTTTGTTATCTGCCTCTTATCAGTTGTACCTGCAGCTTGTTGCTCTGAACTAACTTAGCCCCATGGCCAAACCTTTGAGAAAACATTCTGGCTTTTGATGGTGTTATCTGTTTCCTCAGCAGAGAAGTCAAAACTGGTAATCTTTGATTTCGAGAGATTAAGGTTTCATTCATCCTGGAAATACATGCATAGGTTTTCTTTGATCTTCTGCCTTCAAGTCAGAGTGCTGGAGTAAGACTCATTACCTCATCTGTCACCTATGCCACTACCTTTTTTATATTAGTATCAATTAGGTGATTATATATATATATATATATATATATATATATATATAATGTCATGTATGAAACTGGCCCCTGCTTGCTTCTGGTTTCTCTCACCACTTTCCATTAACCCATACCTCATATTTTTGTGTCTCTCTTAAGATCTTGTCCCCCACCCCCACCCTTGGGGAATAGTATATAAACATGGGACTGTAATGCGTGGAGCAGATTTCTTGCTTTCTGAGAGTACTTTGTGTTCACATAGCACGAACCTAGTGTGTGGAGTCTTAGCATTCCCAGGAATGAACACTCCTCTGATTCTTAAATCATCAGTGTGCTCAGGTTTCCTTTCTTCCTCCTTCCTCTCCCAGAAGTCCTCTGAAAGAACTGGACAGAAAACTGGTTCATGAACAAACATTAACGGATTGTGTTAAGGTTGCTGAAAGTCAGTTTAACCAAGAAGGAATCAGAGTAGAAAGAAAAGGTAGAAATGACAGAGTTAGGGATCAGACTAAACCCTAACATAGATGAAAACATATTCAACGTAAACATGGATACTTTCATGTGCCAGGAATTGTTCTGAGCTCCTTATATGTATAAATAATTGATTCTTGCACTAAGCATTTGATGTAAGTGTGGGAATGAGAGTGCAGTAGCATATTTATAGTGTAGACTTTGGAGGCCAATTGCTTGGGTTTTCTTTTTTTTTTTTTTTTTTTTAAAGAGGGACAATGAAAGAGAGAATCAACACTGTTTGTAGGCAGGGAACACTAGAGGTCCCTAGCAGCTGACCTCCTAGGTACATCAGGAGAGAAGGACACTCCCTCCCCACACACCCCCCCCCCTTGGGTTTCAGAACTCCAATAGCATCTTATACTCTGTTAAGTGGCAAAGTTTAGCATATGCTCCCAGAGCATTTCAACCTTTTGCGTATTATTACCATAAACTCTTAAATCCCTTCTG